>MU733428.1:11941-39899 GCA_026770625.1 Nicotiana glauca
TTAGTACGCATAACTCGGGAGAGAGTGCATATTTAGGTAGTTGTTCAACAACACCACTCCCAGAGTATATGATGGATCAATAACCGAGGGTTTAAAGGTGGGATTAGGGATAACGAAGCCTTGAGTGCGATCTGAAGTGAGCTGCATTAAAAGCCAGCTAGCGTAGCTCAGGAGAGTGCGTCTAGTAAATTGTCGTAATTACTCGGGAGAGATTTACGGTAATAAGAGTGCTCATGATTGGTAGAGAATACTTAGGCGAAATTATAGAAGACATAGCGGGAAGGATTCCGACAATTGGGGAAATCATAACTCTAGACCTCCTTAATCTTTTCTCTAACCCTCAGTATTGTTAGTTGTTAATTTATTATTTTAATTCGTTAGTTAATTAGTTAAAAACAAGAATCTAAATATCTATAAGTTAGGAATTGTTCAAGCTTGTCTTCTTGGTGATAGTGAACAGTTGTAGCTAAANATTTTGCGCTAACGATGTGTTTTATGCCTTGTAGGTGTGATTCCGAGCTATATAGATGTTATGGAATGCATTTAAATGATTTGGAGCTTTAAATTTTGAGTAAAACTTCAAGGAATTAAGCCGGGATCATGTTTGGGGGTCAAATTTGTTAATTAAGTACAAACGAAGACTTGAGGAGGCATATTGCGCACTGTCTAGTAAAATAGACATAACTTTTTTCTCAGAACTCCATTTGGGCTCAACAATATATGGTTGGAAAGCTAACTCAAAGGGATACAATTTCATATTTTACGTTTTTCCTAATTCCAAACGGAACAGGGTGAAAAATCGCGATTCCACCGGGACCGCGACAGAACCGCGGTAGAAGATGGTCGCGGACAACTGAAGAATCAGAGGGCATGTTTGGCCGCGGTTCCACCGCGACCACAGCAAAACCGCGACCACGGCAAAACCGCGGCAGGAGGCGAAAATTTCAGGGACTTATGTGCAAAACATGTGATTTTAGGCCCTAAACCCTATATTAAACAAAGGAGGCCGGCCAAGAACAAGTGAGGGGACATATTTTGGACAAAAATTAGACCTAAGGAGGCAAAAACACTACTTTAGGGTGAGACAATACCCTTGGAGGCAAGAACACATTGGGAGCAAGGCGGAGAATTCTTCTACGAGTTTTTTCTTCCTCTTCCTATTTTTNGTAAACCGAATTATATTTGCAGCGACCGCATTGTCCTTTTTATAAGGCATAGTTGGGCGTGATCAGAAACACTTAGACACGCGCAAAGGCAAAGCTAGATTTTTAGGTACATGCATTACTTGATGAAAATACAGCACAACCTGAACCTCCAAATTCTTAGTACAAATAAAAGAGATGAAGATTTTAGTCAAAAAACCGAAAAATTAATAGTACCTAAAAAATATTCACCTTTTCATCTTGAATAGCAATTCAAGCGAGAAAATGTTGTTTGGTTTCTCATGTTCTGGAACGTGCTATAATCTCACAATTCGAACCTTCAAATTTCAACTCAGTTTGATACTCGATATGCCGATGATATAGTTAGCGTTTGTAGTCTTTTTTTTGCCTTGGAGTAAGTTTGATAAAAGGTTTGTTTGCGATGAACTATATGTAAGGTGCAGCCAAAATACACACACACACACACACACATACACACACACATATATATATATATATTTATATTTACTTGCTATAAATTAGGAACAACATACGCGTTCTTTAGTGCGTAAACTTTCTGAAGATAAAATTTTCATAAAAAGAGTCAAAAAATGTGTGTTCTATTTTCTCTATAGAACCGAAAAATCTTCGTTTTAAGAATTACTATCTCAATTAAAGTTCCAATATTTAATATTTAGTCATAATCGTTCTAGTATCTATAAATAGGAAACAACATACGTGTGCTTAATTAGGTGCATAAGCTTTTGGAAAAGAAATTTCCATAAAAATGCCGAAAAACGTGTGTCCTATTTTCTCTATAAAGCTGAAAATCTCGGTTTATTTAAAAAGAGTTACCATCTTTACAAAATATTTTACAATATTTAATTCAAATTTTTGAAAATTACCAAGTGACTTATTAATAGCTTGCCACTTGACTTCACCAAAACGTAAATTTTATTCCTTTAATATATATAGATCTTGGTAATCAAATGATCTCTAAGTGTATAAAACACTTCCTATTAAGAAGTCCGTGAATACCTCAAAACTGTGCTGTCTTCTACTAAAAATATTATTTTAGTAATTACACGTTAAGGAACAAAATGCTTACCTCATTAGGTACCCTTCCACTAGTACATATATCAAGTAATTTTACACTTAAAAAAAAAAAAAAAAATGTTATCTATTGTCAATTTTGTTGAGATATGAATATTAATTTTCAGAATTGTCACTTTAGTTCTCGAACTTTAACGACTTGTATGAAGAACACGTATCTTCATAAAAATTAAAATTGGAATACAAATCATCTAACAATTGTCAAGTAAAATAATATATATATATATATATAAAAAATTGTCTTATACTCATTAATTTAATGTTTGGATCAGGTAGACCACTTACATCACACCCATTTAAGGTGCGATCCTTCTTCGAACCGTGCGTGAATGAGATACTTCAATACTTCATGCACCAGACTACCCATACTCACTAATTTGATGTACAACCAAACCTCTCTATAATAACATTATTTGTTCCCATTTTTTAGTTGTTATATATAATATATATTATAATATAACAGAAAAATTGGTTCCATAGAAACCGTAGAAAAGACATTTGGTAGCCACTTTAAAGGGTTGCTATTTAAGAATTAACCAGTATATTTTTAATTTCAGTTTAACTTTTCGGGACAAAAATGTCATGAATTGTCCTGAAGTTAAGATCTTAAGTTTAAAATTTCAGGACAACATAAGTACTGACTAATCTCTAAATAGTATCCCGAAAATGGCCATTGCCCCATAAAAAACTTAACATTTATAATAAATGACATTATATAACGATGTTGTTATAGAAATATTACTGTGAATTCTTTTATAGATACATTTTTACCAACTTAAAATATGATAAAGACAAAATAGGATAATGGGTTGTGTTAAACAAAAAAAATATGTTAGAACACATAATATTTAAAGTATAACAACAGAATAATACAAATAGAACACATAATATTTTAAACAACCTGTAAGCTATATACACTGTATCTCTGGGTTCAATGTTTTACTCGTACAGTAATTTTTTTATCTTTTTCAATAGCTCCTGCAAATCTTACGTTTGAGCCGCATAAAGAAATTATGAGTTGGACCACTCTATAATAAGTAGTCCCTAGGGTCTCTCTAATCTATCTCCGCCGTTTGATCTCCTCTCTCTCTTCTCCTTATCTCTCTGTTTTTTGTTACAAATCATAACACTAAGGCTGAATCTCATTGGATCGAGACAGGAACACTATCTCCTTCTTTCATTTCTTCTTTTAGTGATGAATCAATCCTCATTTCTTAGCTTCTTCAAAATATTAAATCTATTCTTAGTATTTTGAGAACTATTTTTAAGTTTCAGTGTCTGAGACGATGGAGGAGCGTAGCTCCACTCGATTACCAACGGGGAGCTACGCGAATGACAACACCGTATGGGAGTGCGTGATACCATACATAACGGAATCGCGTGATAGGGACGCGGTATCGTTGGTGTGCAAGAGGTGGTGGCAGATCGATGCGATAACACGAAAGCATATAACCATGGCTTTGTGCTATACGGCGAAACCGGAACAACTTTCTAGAAGGTTCCCGCACCTCGAATCGCTTAAGCTTAAAGGAAAACCACGCGCAGCTATGTTTAATTTGATACCTGAAGATTGGGGAGGGTATGTTACACCCTGGGTAGTGGAAATTGCTAAGTCGTTTAGTAAATTGAAGGCGCTTCATTTTCGGAGAATGATTGTTAGGGATTCGGATCTAGAATTGGTTGCGATGAATCGGGGTAAAGTGCTTCAGGTTTTGAGGCTGGATAAGTGTTCTGGATTCTCTACCGATGGTCTGCTGCATATTTGTCGTTCCTGCAGGTATAATTTTGTTAAATTTGAATTCGATTTTGAGTTTCGTGTAAGTTATTTGCTTTAGTTAGCTGTTGTTACATGAGGAAGATCCCAAAAGGATTTGCACTCAGTACAAGCTTATTTGCTGTATTTAGCTGGCAGCTTACTAGTGAGCTGTAGTAGGTTGTGCATGAGCTGGTCCAAACACTACTGTGATTCGAAAAAGGGAAAAAAAAAGAAGAAGCTATCACGTATTGCTCAATTCTTAGAGATATGTCTTGAATTTGTTTTCTCCTTTTTGTAGTTTCTTTTCCTTGTTATTTATTGCGTCTAATTTTTATAAAATGTTACTACTATAGTTTTCGAGACTTCATTGGTATGGAATGCTCTACTATTATTGCTCTGAATTGTTGTCATGTTTATTCTTATCTATTGGAGTTTTAAATTTTATTGGAGGTTGAGTTAAGGCTATTGGCCATTTTTGTGACCTTTCGTTTTGATATTGTATTCTTCAAATATTGGATTGCTACGGGTCTAATTGAAGCGACATAGTTAGTAAGGAGCGCCCTTTTCTTTCTTTTGGTAGAAAAAATTAAATGGAGTTTGAATTGGTTAAGTATGTGCAAGCTTACAATGAATAAGGACAATATAAGATACTGTCTAGTAATGTGAAATGGAACAACCAAACTGTTAGAGTCTTACATCGGTTGAGGGCGTGGCCTATTGTCTCCTTATATAGCTTTGGACCATCTTTACCTCATGAACTAGCTTTTGCAATTGAGTTAGTCTCGATGTTCTCTTTATATGGTATCAAAGCCAAACTCATCCTTCTTCTGGGCTTACTCAATGTTATGCTATATATATATATTAATAATTAAGATAGTTGGACACAACTTAGGGTGGTTTTGATGGGGATTAAAATGTTTTCCATGAAGAATCATCTGTTTTCTCGAATTTGGTTGGATATAAAAGTGGTGATATATGATAATTGTACAAGGTATAGCATCTTGAGTAAATGTTTGAGCAATCTGTTGGTATTGATTGAGATAAATGATATGCATTTCGAAAATTGAATTATCTTAAAGGAAAAAAAAGCTTTTGGGCAGGAGTGATGGAAGTCATCTTTCTCCTTTTAATGGGAAAACATTTTCTACTATTTAATAACCTAACACTTGCAAATGCTTCCTCGTTGCATGCTTTTTCGGGGAAGTATAGATGAAGAGCAATATATATTGAGACTAAAAGTGAAGTTAGTTTCCCCTTTATGGGAGTATTTTAAGAAAACAGTTGTTCAAGGTACCAAACACTGAAAAAACACTTTCCGGAAAAGTATATTATACTGTGCCAAACACACCGGAAAACATGCAAATATATGGATGGTGTTTCGGATTTGGTTTTGGCAGCATAACAGAAATTCAGGGATTGGTATTAAACAAAATGCTTGAAAAGGCTATTGATCTGCATAGTGGAGCAAGAGCAACTAAGTGCTATTTCTTTTTTCTTTCCTTTTTTCCCCTCTTGGAGTCAATATTCTGGTTAGAATTTGTCTTGAGTTGTGCAATTAAAGTATGTTGCTTTGAGGTTTAGAGCCAAATTTTTAGGTGATGGGCTCCACGGTTCATGGATATCTGATTCCTAAAATTGTGAACAAAAGTAGCAATTGAATCTTTGTCGAGTAAGCATCAATAATGATGAGAATGTCCGAGATCTTATAGATTTTGAGGATTAGGGTATGAGAGGTACTTATTTCGCTTGTTAGTCTGAGCAGCTGCTTCAATAAGAGTATGAGCACATATCTGAGAAAATAGGTAAGCTGTCTAGAATTGACCCACTTGATCATGCAGCTTTTGTCATAAACTAATCATATATTGAACTTGATTGGAATAATATCACTCCCAATCAACTATCAAATATTCTATGTAATTATTCATGTGGAACTAAAACTTAATCATTTGATAACCTTTTTGTTTTTGTTTTTTTATAATCGAGAAATTCCTTAGGATTAGTGGCATAAAGTTTGAAACTCAGTGGATAACAGCTTCGCCCCTCAACGTTTCTCCACTTAAATCTCAAGCTTTTGTCTAGAGCAAAGTTCCAACCTGTAAGATGCACCTAACCACATATCGTGTGACACACTCTTTTGACTAGACCAAAGCCCCGAGGCGACCCTTTCTGTTTTAGTTTATATGTACCTACTATTGGTTTCTAACTTTCAATCAAATGTGGTCAACATATCAATCTATAAATTTGTGAAATTGACCATTAGGGTCAACTCTATCCCTCCGGGGGTAAATGTAAGGTCTGCGTACACTCTACCCTCCCCAAACCCCACTTGTGGGATTCTACTGGGTCGTTGTTGTTGTTGTTGGCTATTAGGGTCAACTTTGCCCACCTAAAATAGGACACTAGGGGTACTAAGCTTGTTGCCCTCTAAAGGTATAGACATGTCCAAGTGTTCTGTAGGTGTCAGCCTGTAAGGTGGAGACAACTGGTCATTAGAATAAAACGGTGGAGACTGCTGACCAGGGCAGACGTCACAGATCTTGATGATAGGTGAAGCTGATGAATGCAAAACAAGTTGACTGTTTTTGTATAGTGGAAAGATCAAGTGATCTCAACATATGCGGAGAGCCTTGTTATTTTGGTGAAGCTGTAGGTTTAACTTGGTTAATTGTCCTAGCATGATTAGCCGGCCTGTCACCACTGCTGTAATATGTGATGGACTGATATTTTTTTTCTTGATAGACAGTTGTTTTTGATAATTGAACTTGATTTTCATTGAAGTGGATACACTAAACAATCTCTTATATAGAACTCACATGATGAGAAACTTTTTTATAAAGTCAATGCTTCTAAAATTGATTATTCCCTTTTAAGACATTTTTGAATTGCTTGCACAACTTGACATTTTCTTGTATTGCTCAAAGAAATCTTTTGGGAAGTGTTACTCTAAGTGAGTAATCGACTAAATTCTTTTGCCTATTTTGTGTCTGTGGGTTCTCATGTAGTCTGTGTCCTGCAGGAACTTAAGAACTTTGTTTCTGGAAGAGAGTTATATAGTTGAGAATGATGGAGAATGGGTACATGAACTAGCGGTGAACAACCCAGTTCTTGAGAATTTGAATTTTTACATGACGGATCTTGTGCAAGTTAGAGCTGACGATCTTGAATTGATAGCAAGAAATTGTAAATCTCTTGTCTCAATGAAAATTAGCGAGTGTGAACTTGCCAATCTTCTTGGCTTCTTTAGAGCTGCTGTTGCGTTGGAGGAGTTTGGTGGTGGCTCATTTAATGATCAGCCAGAACCTGTTGCCGAAAATGGCTATAACGAGCAATTGGAAAAATATGCTGCAGTTGTTTCCCCTCCAAGATTGTGCCGGTTGGGCCTCACGTACTTGGGGAAATATGAGATGCCCATTCTCTTTCCTATTGCTTCTCGTCTGACGAAATTGGATCTTCTTTATGCACTTCTTGACACAGCAGCCCATTGTTTCTTACTGCAAAGGTGCCCCAACTTGGAAATTCTTGAGGTTAAGTCTCAGACTCTCAGAAGCTTTTCTCACCCTCTTTTCTTTATGCCAATAGCTATTTACACTTGACACCATCACTCAAGCTGCTTTGGTTGATTGCACAACTTTGATATCAGAAATTGAGCATTAAATGAATTAAAAAAAAACTATTTGTTTACAAAATTTTGCTGTGGAGCATGTGTAACTTTATGCTTGGCCAGCTGTATTCGTGAATCTTACACAATTTGCTATCTTCCAATGAGCCTAAGCTGACACTTTAACATGTGGAAATGACTGATGCTGTGGAGAGCATTTGTGTAGTTGCAATTTTTTGTTTCTGCATCTGAAAGATACTACATTTAGAGAGGAAAAGAAAAATAGTAGATGAGAGAAATGTTTTTTTGCTGAAGTTTATAACTTAATGCAGTTTTCTTTCTGTTATCATTTTTAAAACAGACAAGGAATGTTGTTGGGGATAGAGGATTGGAAGTGCTTGGCCAGTACTGTAAGAGGTTAAAGCATCTCAGGATTGAGCGAGGAGCTGATGATCAGGAGATGGAGGATGAACAAGGTGCAGTTACCCACAGAGGATTGACTGATTTGGCGAAGGGATGCCTTGAACTAGAATACATGGCTGTTTATGTGTCAGATATTACTAATGAAGCTTTTGAAAATATTGGCACATATTTGAAAAATCTGTGTGATTTTCGGCTGGTTTTGCTCGACCGAGAAGAGAGAATAACAGATCTACCACTCGATAATGGTGTCCGTGCTTTACTAAGAGGTTGCTATAAGCTTAGAAGGTTTGCCCTCTATGTCCGGCCTGGGGGCCTTACTGATGTAGGTCTCGGTTATGTCGGGCAATACAGCCCAAATGTGAGATGGATGCTTCTGGGATACGTTGGGGAATCCGATGAAGGCCTTCTGGAGTTCTCTAAAGGATGTCCTAACCTGCAAAAGCTAGAAGTGAGAGGCTGCTGTTTTAGTGAACGTGCATTAGCTTTGGCTGCCATGCAGCTAAAATCATTAAGATACTTGTGGGTACAAGGATACAGGGCATCTTCAGCTGGTCGGGATCTCTTGGCGATGGCTCGGCCATTCTGGAACATTGAGTTAATTCCTGCAAGACGAGTTGTTGCCAGTGAGGGAAATAATGGAGAAACTGTAGTTGCTGAGCATCCAGCCCATATACTTGCCTACTATTCTCTTGCTGGGCAAAGAACCGATTTTCCAGACACGGTCAGGCCTTTGGACCCAAATTTCCTTCTCGCTGAATAGGTTTGTAAATATAACTTGTCCTTGAGTCATTCTGGAATATTTATTTACTTCCTACTAGGCGTCTTGTCCATATGTATGCATCTTCTTTTCCTTTTAATTTTTCTTCCCCTTTTTTCTTGATGAGAGTTTCATTTTTCCACATTGATTTTGATATTTTCTTTTAGACATGCAATCCTCTGTAATAAGTTTGCTTTCCTCGGAATCTGTAATTTAATAGTTGGTGATCTACCTTCCTAATCCATGACCTCATCTTGTTATGTGCTTTAGGTTAATAAAGCGTCTATTTTTTTCTTTTTAGAAATGGCAAGTTAGATTTTATTGCTACAACGCTAATAGCTTGTTTGGTCGGACTTCAAAAATCAGCTTATTTTGAGAATTGATTTTTCTCAAAAAGTACTTTTCTCAAAAGTAATTATAGTGAGAAGTAAGTTGTGTTCGACTAATTAATTTGAAAAATATTTTTGAAAAGCAATTAATGTTTGGCCAAATTTTTAAGAAGTGCTTTGTAAGTGTATTTTTTCCAAAAGTGCTTTTAGGAAGAAAGCTATCTTTTTCTGTTTTTTCAAAATTGCTTTTGCTTCTATTCAAAAATATATATTTTTTCTTTCAAAAATTTGGCCAAACAATTCAACTTTAAAAAAAAATACACTTTTCTGACAAGAAGTGTTTTTGGCTTTAGAAAAGCAAGGACTAACAGGGTAAACGATATACTCCATCCGTTTCATATTAAATGAGATATTTTTTTTGTTTGTTCCAAAACAGATGACACATTTCTAAATTTGGAAATAATTTAACTTTAAACTCTTTATTTTACCCTTTTTTCCCTTAATGAGAACTTTTATAGCCACACAAATGGCATGGCCTCAGAAACCTTTTACCCTTAAGCTTTTAAGACCATAAGTTTTAAATTTTTCTTTTTTCTTTTCTTAAAGTCCGTACCGAGTTAAACTACCTCAAATAATATGAAACGGAGGGAGTAGCAGTAGCTGATAAGCTGTACCTAGGGATAAAAATTACAAAAGTAATTCCCCACTCCATTCTTCCCCCAAAAAAATTTCCAACTCTATTCTTGTAGTGATCCTATGAGCTCTGAAAATATGTCAGCATAATCAGCTATCTCTTCTTTAAACCAAAATGAAAAGATGCTTCACCACAGAGGAAATATCTGACGTATAGGAAAATCCCTCTTTTAGCTGTCTGCTCTTCCTCTACGAATAAAGCGTCCTTCATAAAGGCGCTTACAATCTATGTTGATTCAACACACTTCCATATGAAAAAATTCTTTGTTTATGCCTTCTAATATGATTCTTTGACTTGAGTAGATTCGACAATAGGAGACTCCTCTAAAAGGAGGAAGACGAATTTCCGCTCTAACTAATGTACAACAACGATTTCCGAGTGAGGTCTAAGAAGGATAGTGTATACGCAATCTTACAGTGAAGAGGTTGTCACTATAGTGTAAGGAAAAGATATCCAAAAACTTAGTAGTACGCAAACAAATTTCAGGCCAACGGAGTGATGGCGAAACAATGAGTATTAGTCACTAGGATGTTTTCTATGGGCCTATGAAAATTTAGGCTTATTGAAGTCTGTAAAAAAATATACAAAATCAGGATGTACTTATATACACGAAAAAGTAGATATAATCACAAATTCGCATTGCATGACCACGGAACATAAAAAAATATACTCGAAAGTCATGGCGAAGAGATGGGTATTGGCCATTAGGCCATTTCCTACGGACCTACTAAACTTCATGCCAAATGCAGTCCGTCAAAAAAATTTCTAGAAAGTCAGCATGTAGTAATAGACAAGAAAAAGTGGATATAATCACAAATTCGTGTTGCATGACCATGAAACGCCATAAAATGAACCTGAAAGTCATGACAAATAAACAAATTAGTAACTAGGTCGTTTACTATGGACTACAAAATTTAAGCCAACACACAAAAAGTGAATATAATTACAAATTGAATCTGAAATCTTGGAAAAGCAATGAGTAATAGTGTCACTAGGCCGTTTCGTATGAACCTACATAAATTCAGGCCAATCAGAGTACGTCAAAAAAAGTTCTACAAAATAAGCATGTACTAATACACAGAAAAAAATATATATAGTCACAAATTCGTATTGCATGATCAGGAAACGCCATAAAATGAACCCAAAAGTCATAAAGAACCAATGTATATTGGTCACAAAGTCGTTTTCTATGAACCTACAAAACTTCAAACCAATCAGAGCTTGTCAGAAAAATTCTACTAAATCAACATGTAGTAACACACGAAAAGTGGATATAGTCACAAATTCATACTACATTACAACGAAACACCAAATAATTAACCGAAAAGTGATGGCAAAGCAATAGGTATTGGTTAGTAGACGTTTCCTTTGGATTTATGAATTGCCAGGCCAATAGGAATCTGTCAAGAAAGATCTTGGATGACCACGAAATGCCATGAAATCAACTCAAAAGTCATGGCAAAGCAATGAGTATTGGTCACTAGGCCGTTTTCTATGGACCTACGAAATTTCAGGCCAAAGTCCGTTAACAAAGTTTTGTAACTACGAATGAACGGCCTAGTGAATATATACACACGAAAAAATGAATATATTCATAAATTCGTATTGCATAACCACAAAACGCCGAAAAATGAACCTGAAATCATGGCGAAGAAATGAGCATTGGTCACTAGGTTGTTTCCTATGGACCTACGAAACTTCAGGTAAATCAGAGTCCGTCAAAAAAGTTTAGCATGCACTAATACACACAAAAAGTGAATATAATCACAAATTTGTAAAAATAAACACAAAAAGCAATGAGTATTAATTGTTGGGACAGTTCCTATGGACCTCTGAAATTTAAGGCCAATTGAAATCTATCAAAAATTTCTATAAAATCAGCAAATACTAATACATATGAAAAAGTCAATATAACAAAAATTCGTGTTGCATAACACCAAAATACCAAAAAATAAACTCGAAAGTCATGGCGAAGTGATGAGTATTAGTCACTAGGCTATTTCATATGGACCTACGATATTTACGATCAATTGGAGTCCGTCATAAAATTCTACAGAACCAACATGTACTAATACATTTGAAAATTTGAATATAATTATAAATTCGTGTTGCATGGCCACAAAATGCCATAACATGAACCCAAAAGTCATAAGGAAGCAATAAGTATTAGTCACCAGGCTGTTTCCTATGAACCTATGAAAATTCAAACTAATAGGAGTTCGTCAAGGAAATTTTGTAAAATCAGTATGTGTTAATACACTCGAAAAATGGATATAATTACAAATTGGTATTGCATGACCCTAAAATACCATAAAATGAACTAGAAATTGATAATGAAGCAATGAGAATTGGTCTCTAGGCCATTTCCCACGGATAACTGAAATTTAAGGTCATTCGAATTTCGTAAAAAAGAAATTCTACAAAATCGTTTTAGGGCCACAAAACGGTTTACTTTTGCTAATGTCCATGACATCTTCATAAATTCAGGTGATAGACTCCGAATCACCTAAAAATTTATGGGCCCATTAGAAACGACTAGGGCTGTCTAAGGGGAGGGTAATACCTGAACCGGTACCAGTAGTGCACCGTACCGATCCGAATTGGGGGTAAGGGTGGGAGATTTGGGTAAAAGGTTACCGAAAAAGTATTGGAAGTACTGGTCCGGTTGGTACCCTTAAGGTACCCCTTAAGTTTTTTTTAATTATAAAAATGTGGTCGTTTTTGCACCGTTAGCCAACAGTTATTTTTTTAAAAAATAGCCGCTGACAACGGCAAAAAAATGGCTAATGTTGCCTCCCTGTCCCTCTAACACACCCTACTCCCTAATTTATGTTTTTAACCTCTAGGTTTGTTCAAATACACTTTGACCCTATTTTAAAACTATATATACCTCATTTTTATTTTTTAGATTTTCACACAAAATTCTCATATCTCTCTGCTTCTATATCTCTCTCTATATCTAATTGAAATTAAGGTTCTAGCACTCATGTATTGCATTTATTTTTGTTACACTTGTGTTGCTATCTGTTGTAATATTAATTATTTTTTAATTAAAAATGTCTCTTAAACTGGTAAAAAGAGTGTGTATTAGATTGCCTTAGGGTAATGCTAAGGAGATGAATCCTCGTTTTGAAACAAATCCTAACTAGTCCGGGTTTAGGCGTTACATATAAGAAACGTATAATCTTGCTTTTCAAGGCTTTCCTAGAACAAGTGTTAGAAATAATGTTTGCGATGATGAAGGAAATGAATGTAACACCCCGTAAATTTGGCTTAGGTATAAATGAGTTAAAGGAGTAGTAAGGTTATATTTTGGACATGTGAAGTCCCATCGAGATGATTATGGGTGAAAATAGTTATTTCAAAATCAAGATGTAAAGTAAGGTGCATAAGATTTGACAAAATCGACTAAGTTTACAGAAGGTCTGTCTTCCAGCAGGCTTTCGGGAATAAGTGTAAGGAATTTTGGAAAACTCAAAACATAAAAGTTGTAGGACATTGAAATAGCTTTCCAACGAGATATTATGGAGCCCGAACGGATCTCTGTGCAAAATGTTATGCGCGTTTTACAGAATAAAATGCGATATGCGCGCCGGTAGCGCGCCCATAGCGCGACCGCGCTAATTTTGAGGTAGTGTCACTGCCGTTTTGCGCGATCACTAGCGCGGGAAGGTCTCCAGGTGCACGGGCACGCTCGTTGGGGGTCGTTTTAAAGCTATATTTCGTCCCCCACAGCCCCAAAACATAAAAACTTGCTCTAGAAAGGGGAACTCTCAAAAACCTAACTCCTTAAGGGTCTTTCCACCACCCAAGGTAAGTTCTAATGGTGATTCTTAGTTAATTTAAATTTTCCAATATCTTATTAACATGGGTAAACCCTCCATATCATTAGATATTCGATTGGGACATCGTTGATGAGAGAAGGAACCCTAAAACTCGAATTTAAGAAGATTGAACGTCAAGAAGGTAATATCTTCGCCCTTTAATTGATTATAGTGTTGGATTAATGATTGTGTACCACAAGTTCATGAGATATGATTTGATGGGTTTGATAGAAAAGCATGAAAAATTATAGGTTTGGATTGTTGATTGTTGATTATTGATTAAGGGTGTTGTTTACCTTATGGGTGATAAAGAATAATGTTGATTACACCCATTTGAGACTTTAGAATTTATCTAGGAGCAAGAGAATGAGTTATTGTGTGTAGAGACACTATTAATAAGGACTATGAAACTTTATGCCACCAAGTGTTTGAGAAAATTCTTAAGTGACCAAAACGTGAGAATTATTGCTAATATAGAATCCCTTTGACTTGTATTGATATAGATTGAAGTTGAAAGGGTTGGCGAATGTTGTATTACGCTCAAGAGCAGGAAGTTAAGTCATGTGAGGCTAACTCTCTATGTTTGGGAATGTTAATGATTCTCCCTACACTACATTTCTTTTACGACACTACCAATTGCCTCAGAAATATAGTTAAGCCTAGTTCCTTGATGAGTAGTAGAACTTCTATTCTCTATCTTCATAACTCGTTCACCACTTTCATTCTGTACGTTGTGAGCTCAGTGCGTATTCAATATAGACTTGGGTTTGATGCCCCCGAGTCTTAATATAGATTACTCAGTATGCCATAAACAGTTGAAGTTTCAGTGTTCATAATCAGTTCAAGAATACATGTTCCAGTCTAGTCCTATTCAGTATTCATGTATTATGTAACTCAGTGTGATCCAATATTCTAGTATCATGTAACTCAATTTGATTCAGTATCTCACTATCATGTATTGCAGTATGATTCTCAGTTTCTGATTTTAAATTCCTGAATGTTGAACACCTGTATTTGGGCCTGAGGCAGCAGTTTATATGCTTTATGGATACTTGGGCCCGAGGCCGTAGTTTATGCTTTATGCATGTTTGGGCCTGAGGCCGTAGTTTATGCTTTATGCATTTTTGGGCCTGAGGCTGTAGTTATGTATATGTATACTTGGGCCTGAGTCCGTAGCTTGTGCACATATATATATTGGGCCCGAGGCCGTAGCTTATTCAGATAAACAGGTTGTTCATCATTCAGAAGAGGGAGTATTCATATCCTTACTTTCTTTATTCAGTTCAGTTATCAGTTATCTTTTCAGTTATCAGTTATCAGTTATCTTTTTAGTTATCAGTTCAATTACCAGTTCTCACTTCAGTTTCAGTTTCAATAGTTATCATTTCAGTTATTAGCTTAGTTTCAGTTTCAACATTTATAATTCTTTCTTTCAGTTGCTTTACATACCAGTACAATTCAAATATACTGACGTCCCTTTTGCCCAGGGCCTGTTTCTCACAATGCAGGTAATGATTTACAGGTTGACGATTCAGAGGGCCAGGACTCTCGTATCAGCTGTTTGATGATCCCCAGTTCTTTCGGGGAATTTTAATTATCTTATAGTCTTCAGTATTTTCAGACAGTCAATATTTTCAGTACTTCATTAGAGGCTTCATAGACTAGAGTAACATTTAGACAGAGTCTCATGCTTTTCATGTTAAGCAATATTGGCTACATATATGTTTCAGAATTGTATTAGTATTTCCGTACTTTAATTTATATTATTCAGACTTTCAGTATATCAGCATATGTTAGTTTATCTTCTGCATTCAGTATGTTATGATATCACATGTTGATTCAGCCAGCCAGTTGGTTCGCTCGATCACATGTAGTCAGGCACCAAGTGCCGTGTTACGTCCAGGCCCAGGTTCGGGGCATGACAAAGCTTGGTATTAGAGCACTAGGTTCAAGAGTCATAGGGAGTCTTTGAAGCAGTGTCTAGTGGAGTTTCCTTTATATGTGTGTGCTGGCCACTCATATAAATGGTTAACTACCAAGACATCTAGGATTGTCTCATCTCTTTCTACTTTAGATCGTGCTATGTAGTTTAGAGCAATAGTTAACCTTCTCTTTCTATCGAATTCTAAATGTATTGGACGCTCAAGCGACACGCAGGAGAAACCTAAAGTCCTAGAGAGGAAAATTGCCCATTGGGGTATAATAATGGAGTACATATTAGTAATAGATGAGACTTGAGAAGATGTTGGAAGTGGGATGCAATGGATAGTAGTACATATTAAAGAATAACCTTATCAGAAAGTACAAAAGCAGTTATTATGTCTTATGGCTATTAGTTTACCTCAGTTACCAGTTATACAAGCTTTCAGTTAGCAAGTTTATGGTTATTCAGGATGCCAGTTATCAGTTATTCAGCTACCAGATCCCCAATTTTTAGTGTATCAAAATTTCTGGTGACTTGTGAGTATGCAGTGATGTATATGGGTTCTCAAAGAAAATGTAAGTAATAGTTATTATAGCGAAACCTTTACATGCTTTAAGTCTGGATTAAGACCAAGACTCACCGGATGGTGCAAGATTGATTTATCAGATGAAGGTATACTTTGAAGGATAAGTTTGTGCATGGTAGTGTATTCGTACATGTTTTAACTTAGATAACAATTTCTTTTAATTCTTGCAAATGGAGCCACAAGTTGGATGATGATAGTTTAGATGTCAGACCTTAACATTGGTCACTATATTTTTGGACCAAAAATAGCCTAAGGGAAATATAGCTAAGAGTAATATGATGTACGAAATGAGGACCAAGAGCATGCAACATTGAATTTTAGGGAACGATTTTAAGTTGTTCATATTTATTCAAATCAGAACTAGAAGTACCATGTTAGTGAATTGCTATATGAAGCAGCTATTATTATGAGATAAAGGATATGACAATTCCACTTAAGTTATGTGACTAAGTGTTTACCTCGAATATTTATAATCTGATATGATTTTGAAGTGTATAGAAAGTTTGGGGTTAGATATTCCAATTTTGTTTAAGACAAATGAAATTCCCCTAGGTGTGATCCATGTACAGAGTTCAAAAAGAATGATAGTGTGCAGCAAAAGAATATGATCAGATGTGAGGGAAGTAAGGAGTAACCTTATGCTTCACTTTAGTTATTAAAAGTAAGAGAAGAAAATATGATGTTAGCAGGTGGTTAGTGAAAGGATAGTAAGTAAGTTTTGAATAGATACAGTGAATTAGCAATTTTAGCAGAGCTAGTAGAGGTAAGATTTGATCCACTTGGCCATGTTATCTCTAGTGTGTGGATGGCAGTTTGAAATACCGAACGTATGTGTTAGAACCCAAAGAGTTTAAGTTAAACCCGAAGTACAGTGGCAGTGGAAACAAGTCAGCTAGCAGTGAGAGAGCAAACTATAGAAGAATACCCTTTAAGAGTTATCGAAAATGGGTTTCCCAAGATTAGCAGTATGGGCAGAGTTAAATCATTACGATTATGTATGATAGTTTTGAATACATTAGCTTTCCGTTACGTGAATAATTTAGTTTTTCCTAGCATAGAAGTAAGTTGGAAGATGAGTCGTTATTGATGCAGAGTGCAAAGAATTGCAGAAAATAAGGAAAGTTTTTTGGATCCCAACAAAAAAAAGGATCCGCAAGTATAAGACCTTTGGTCTAAGGGGTGATATGAATTTTTTTAAAGTCCAGTTAGTGATTTGAAACCTGAATACTTAGCATGAGATATGAAAAAGAAAATCAGTTTGGTAATGCGGGAAAATTGTATAATTACCACAAGGATTATGTCTAGTATGTGTAAGAAACACAAAGTGATTAGAATGATCACCGATCTTAGTTATTGATGATAAAGTGATCACATAAAAGCTATAAAATCATGCCTATGTATGTGTTATGAGGGTAGTGCCATTGCACAGGACTAAAATTTAGAGTACATGTCAAAGACATAGTTCACAATAATGCCATAAGTATTTTCAGGAAGTGCTTAAGAAGATAAAGTGTGAGAAGTATAACTCATGATCGAGGTAGATAAGACAACTCTGGTGAAAGAAGTTCACCAACCAAGATAGGAGTTCGACTTCGTACTCCAAAGATGATGGAGTTGTTATCTAGAACATGACGTGTTCCCCATTTGTAGTCGAAGAGAAGGAGAAACAATTTGATGATCCATGTGTGTTGCAGTTGAAAGAGGGGATTCACAAGTATAAGATGATGGCTTTTGAATAAGGGGGAGATGATGGTACTTTGAGGTACCAAGACAGATTGTGTGTTCCAGACATAGATGGACTTAGAAGGGAAGATCATGTTAGAAGCCTATAATTCCTGGTATTCTTTCCATCCAGGTTCCTCAAATATGCATCATGACCAAGGAGATTTATTGGTTGAACGACATGACAAAAGAACGTCGCAGACTTTGCGGCCAATTGTCTGAATTGTCAGCAAGTGAAAGTTGAGCAGCAAAAAGCCTAGTGTTTTATCACAGAATACACATATTTTAAGTGGAGATGGTAAATATGGAGTTTATAACAGGATTATCTTGCTCATTTTGAAAGCATGATTTTTATGGGAGAAGGTGTAGATTGCCAAGTAGATGGTTCGAAGTTGGCGAAGCAAAGTTGTTAAGATCAGATTTGGTCAATCAGTCTATAGATAGAGTTAAGTTGATTCAAGAGCATTTGAAGACGACTCAGAGTTGCCAAAAGTCCTATTCGAACATGCGGCATAGAGACCTAGAGTTTCAAGTTGATTATTGGGTGTTTCTAAAAGTTTCGCCTATGAAAGGGGTTATGCGATTTGGGAAGAAGGGGAAGCATAGTCCCTGCTATATTGGGCCATATAGAATCTTGCGAAGGATCGGTCAATTAGCTTATAAGTTGGATTGGAGTTTCCACCAGAATTAGTGGTGGTAAATCTAGTAGTTCACGTGTCATGTTATAACATTCAAGTTTTCAGTACTCAGATACTCATGTCAGTTCAGTACTCAGATACTCATGTCAGTCCAGTACTCAGATACTCATGTCAGTTCAGTACTCAGACACTCTTGTCAGCTCAATACTCAGCTACTCATGTTAGTCCAATACTTAGACATTCATGCCAGCTTAGTACTCAGATTACTCAAATATTCGCGCTAGTTTAATAGTCATATATCTATGTTAGTTTAGTATTCACGTATCCATGATAGACCAATATTTAGTCAATGCAGTAGCCATTCAGTTCTGTATCGCAACAGTTTAGTAATCATGTATTCATTCAGTTTAGTATACAAGTGTTAATGAAAGTTCATGTTTCTACCAGACCCGTTTGAGGTTCGGAGTTAGCAGAAGTTACAGTCAGGACAATCATTCGATGACGAATGATCCCAAGGGGGAGATAATGTAACACCCCGTAAATTTGGTTTAGGTATAAATGCGCTAAAGAGTAGTAAGGTTATATTTTGGACATGTGAAGTCCCATCGGGATGATTATGGGTGAAAATAGTTGTTTCAAAATCAAGATGGAAAGTAAGGAGCATAAGATTTGACAAAATTGACTAAGTTTGCAGAGGTCTGTCTTCCAGCAGGCTTTAGTGAAAATGTGTAAAAAATTTTGGAAAACTCAAAACTCAAAAGTTGTAGGCTATTGGAATAGCTTTCCAACTATATATTATGGAGCCAAAACAGATCTCTGTGCAAAATGTTATGCGCATTTTACAGAACAATATGCGATATGCGCGCCAGGTAGTGTGCCCATAGCGCGACCGCACTAATTTTATGGCAGTTTTACTGCCGTTTTGTGCAGTCAGTAGTGCGGGAAAGTCTACAGTGCATGGGCGCGCTCGTGGGGGGTCGTTTTAAAGCTATATTTCGTCCCCCACATCCCCAAAACATAAAAACTTGCTCTAGAAAGGGGAGCTCTCAAAAACCTAACTCCTTAAGGGTCTTTCCACCACTCAAGGTAAGTTCTAATGGTGATTCTTAGTTAATTTAAATTTTCCAACATCTTATTAACATGGGTAAACCCTCCATATCATTAGATATTCGATTGGGACATCGTTGTTGAGAGAAGGAACCCTAGAACTCGAATTCAAGAAGATTGAACGTCAAAAAGGTAATATCTCCACCCTTTAATTGATTATATGTTTGATTAATGATTGTGGACTACAAGTTCATGAGATATGATTTGATGGGTTTGATAGAAAAGCATGAACAATTATAGGTTTGGATTGTTGATTGTTGATTATTGATTAAGGGTGTTGTTTACCTTATAAGGTAATAAAGAATAATGTTGATTACACCCATTTGAGACTTTAGAATTTATCTAGGAGTAAGAGAATGGGTTATTGGGTGTAGAGACACCATTAATAAGGACGATAAAGATTTATGCCACCAAGTGTTTGAGAAAATGCTTAAGTGACCAAAACATGAGAATTATTGCTAATATGGAATCCCTTTGACTTGTATTGATATAGATTGAAATTGAAAGGGTTGGCGAATGTTGTATTACGCTCAAGAGCAGGAAGTTAAGGTATGTGAGGCTAACTCTCTATGTTTGGGAATGTTAATGATTCTCCCTACACTATGTTTCTTTTACGACGTTACCAATTGCCTCTGAAATATAGTTAAGCCTAGTTCCTTGATGAGTTGTAGAACTTCTATTCTCTATCTTCATAACTCGTTCACCACTTTCATTCTGAACGTTGTGAGCTCAGTGCGTATTCAATATAGACTTGGGTTTGATACCCCAAGTCTTAATATAGATTGCTCAGTATGCCATAAACAGTTGAAGTTTCAGTGTTCATAATCAGTTCAGGAATGCATGTCTCAGTCTAGTCCTATTTAGTATTCCTGTATTATATAACTCAGTGTAATCCAGTATTCCAGTATCATGAGTGTGATTCAGTATTTCACTATCATGTATTGCAATATGATTCTCAGTTTCTGATTTTAAATTCCTGAATGTTGAACACCTGTATTTGGGTCTGAGGCCGTAGTTTATATGCTTTATGGATACTTGGGCCCGAGGCCGTAGTTTACGCTTTATGCATGTTTGGGCTTGAGGCCGTAGTTTATGCTTTATGCATTTTTGGCCCTGAGGTCATAGTTATGTATACGTATGCTTGGGTCTGAGGCCGTAGCTTATGCACATATATATATTTGGCCCAAGGCCGTAGCTTATTCAGATAAACAGGTTGTTCATCATTCAGAAGAGGGAGTATTCATATCCTTACTTCCTTTATCCAGTTCAGTTATCAGTTATCTTTTCAGTTATCAGTTTAGTTACCAGTTCTCACTTCAGTTTCAGTTTCAATAGTTATCAGCTTAGTTTCAGTTTCATCATTTATAATTCTTTCTTTCAGTTGCTTTACATACCAGTACAATTCAAATGTACTGACGTCCCTTTTGCCCGGGGCCTGCATCTCACAATGCAGGTAATGATTTACAGGTTGACGATTCCGAGTGCTAGGACTCTCGTATCAGTTGTTTGGTGATCCCCAATTCTTTCGGGAAACTTTAATTATCTTATAGTCTTCAGTATTTTCAGACAGTCAATGTTTTCAGTACTTCATTAGAGGCTTCATAGGCTAGAGTAACAGTTAGACAGAATCTCATGCTTTTCATGTTAAGCAATATTGGCTACATATATGTTTCTGAATTGTATTAGTATTTCTGCACTTTGATTTATATCATTCAGACTTTCAGTATATCAGCATGTGTTAGTTTATCTTCCGTATTCAGTATGTTATGATATTACATGTTGATTCAGCCAGCCAGTTGGTTCGCTCGATCACATGTAGTCAGGCACCGAGTGTCGTGTTACGTCCAGGCTCAGGTTCGGGACGTGACAATGAAGACCTGCTAAATATTGGAAGAGAAGAAACTTTGGCCTTTATAATTCAAGAAGACAACGATGCCTTAGAGAAGAAACTGTTCCTAATTTTTTCGCGTTTTAGGGCCATAAAATAGGAATTCATGATGATTTTTTACTTTTCGTGTGCTAGTGTCCATACTATCTTTATGAATTCGGGCGACGGGCTATGAATCGCCTAAATTTTATGGGCCCACCAAAACAACCTGATGAACAATATTCATAGCTTCGCCTTGACTAATTTTTTAGCATTTTAGGACCATAAAATTTTCATGTGCAAATGTCCACGCTATCTTCATGAATTCGGGCGACGGGATCGAAACCGCCTAAAATTTTGTGAGCCCATAAAATGATCTAATAAACATATTCATTACTTCGCAATGACTGTTCCTTATTTTTTGGTATTTTAGGGCCATAAAATAGGAATTCCAGAAGATTTTTATATTTTCGTGTGCTAATGTCCATGACATATTCATGAATTAAGGCGGCAGGCTCCGAATTACCTATAATATTATTATCCCATTATAAACGACCTAATCAACAATAGTCATTGCTTTTGCATGATTGTCTCTCATTTTTCGACGTTTTAGGGCCATAAAATAAGTATTCAGAATTATTTTCAATTATTCATGTGCTAATGTCCATGTCTTCTTTATGGACTGTGCGATGGGCTCTGAATCGTCTAAGTTTCTTGGGCCCATAAAAAAAAACTAATGAACAATAGTCATAGTTTTGCCTTGGCCGTTTCTCATTTTTTGCTATCTTAGGGCCATAAAATAGAAACTCGGACGATTTTCAATTTTTTGTGTGCTAATATCCATGTCATCTTCATGAATGCCGACAGATTCTTAGTCACCTAAAATTTTGTGGTCCCATCAGAAACAACCTAATGAACAATATTCATTGCTTCGCCATGACTGTTCCTCATTGTGAGCACGTAATTTTTGCCCTAAACAAATTGTTCACAAAATTCAAACAAAACAATTTTCTTTATTATTTTTACAATTTTTGTGAATTTTTGTGTTATTTTCTGGTAATTGTTGTATTTTATTTGTGCACGTAATTCATAGGAAAATATAAAAATACATTTGGCATTTGCATTTAGGATCTAGTTTCATATTTTAGTGGTTAAGATGCTTTTAGAATAAAATATGAAGAAAATAACAAAAATAGTTCACGTTTGCATTTTAATTGTTTAATTGTGAATTTGTCGCAAAATAGTTTTTTTAAAAAAAAAATAATTTTAGGAATTAATTAGTTTAACTTGAAAATATATTAGGTCTTTATTTTAAACTTTTTGCATTTTAATAAAATTAGAAAAGTACAAACAAATAAATATAAAAAAAATGAAAATGAAAGAAAGAGGAAAAGACTAGTCTTGTAATGCTCGGATTTGGGCTGTTATTTTGGATTAATAACGCCCAAAGATCCACGCCTAGGCCCAAACCCCAGCTATTGACCCGGTCCGTTTTTTTTATTTGCCAAACTACGACCCTTGAATTTTGATCTAACGGATGATAACATCCTAAGATGTTTGATACATATATGTCCGAATTTGATCCCCCTCACCCCATTTTCAGTCATCTTCCTCACCCCACCTTTCCTCTCCTAAACCCTAATAGCGCCGCCCCAAAACCCCTAGACCGTCGGTGGCGGCACCAATGCCAATCACCCCCAAATTTACACCCCTCGTCCTCCTCACTCTCCTCTTGCCATCTATGACAATGGTTTCCTTCGAATCAAGTCCAGGCCTCTCGAATATTAGTTTGAAATTCGGGTCCAAAACACAAAATCGTCCAAATGATCCCAAATTGATACCAGATAGTCTCCTGTCTTTCCTCATCCCGAATCCTCGGTCAGAATACTTCGAATCTCACTGAAGTTCAACAAATATTGGATCTAGGGTTCGTCTGGTTTGGCTTATTTTGGGGATTTTTAGGGTCGAGGGGTTTCTGTGGTAAGTGTCCTTTGGTTTTTATGATTTTATCTTCATTAGTATAGTTTAGTTTCTCTTCTTCTTCCTTTTCGTTCCATTGTTTTTAGTCAGTGAAGCATCTTCCCATTTTTGTTTAGTTTAGTTTTAGAATCTTCCTAATTGTTTAGTTTGGATTCATACAATTCTATCCTCCAGTTAATTAGCAAATGTTTAGGTTAATTTCTATTTTTTCAGCTTTGTTTAATTTTAGCCGTAATTGGTCAGTTGCTAGTTTAATTGTTAGGTGTTAATTTGGTCTCAATTAGCTTAATCTAATTTTAGTTAAATATCCTTCTGATAAACCACCTCTTCTTGTTGGATTTTTAATCTCATACTGTTTTAATCTCTATGTTGATGAATTCTGATTCCATTATAGTTAGTTGACTCATATTTGTTTATGGCCATTTGTCTTTATTTTTACATCCTGATTAGCTAATTGTTAATTTTGTTCTTTGAATAATTAGGGTAATTAGTTCTTCAGTTTAATTATTATTAATACATTATTAGAGTTTTGGGGATTCATCTTGGTTATAGCTGAAGGGCTTTGAGTTGGGTAGTAATTTCAGGAAGAAGATAAGGGTAATTTAGGGACTGAAAATGGTATATTTTGCCAAATTGGAAATTATAAGATACAAATAAGGGTACAATAGACATTCACAATGACATGGGAATAGGGTAGATGAAGGTAGAACCTTCTAGAACATTCCAATTAGAGTCTTAGTGTAAGTTTCTGCATTTGAAGTGCAGTAACTTGAACAACAAGTTAAAAATAAAGGGTTAAATAAAAGAAATCTGAAAATTAGAAAAGAGAAAAAGTGTGAGGAACTTCTAGAATATTCTGCCCCAATTTGTGCCTATAAAAAGGCACCCCAATGCCTTGATTCACAAGTTTAGAGACCCCTGGAAAATCAGAAAGTTTTGGAGCTTCACAAAATTTCCTCATTTCTCTGCAAGTTTCAGATCTGTAAACTCGAGATTCAAACTCCAAAATCTTCAAAAAAATCAAAACAAAAACAGTAGTGATTTCCAGAAAAACCAAAAAAAAAAAAACAATAGAAAAATCCAAAAACAACTACTGATCCATTGAAATCTTCAGTTTAATTTCAAGTTTTGAGTATTTGATCTTCATCCCTCAGTTTCCAAGCTGATGGCTGAGGTTTCATAGATATACGAGTTTGATTTCAAATGAGTTTAGGTCCAATTGAGCCTGATTTTGAATGAACTTTGTTTTGCTGAAAGTGATTAATGCATTCTGGGCTATCTTCAAGCTTATTTGGTCTGTTTTGCAACTGTTTTGAGTAGACCTCTCAATTCTATTTGGTTTAAAACACTTTGGAATTATGAAGTTCATTCCTGGGTTGATTGTTGATTTCTGCTGTTGCTGATTTCTGCGTACTGCTGCCATTATGTTGCTGTAGCTGATCTCCTTTTTCTTCTGTTGAAATTCTATCTCCAAGTATACCTTCGTACATCTTTGGCTATTGGAATGGAATGAAACATGATCCAAGTTTCTGTTGCTGCCTAAGTGTTGATAGCTATTGTTTTAGTTTCCTTCAACTAATTACTGACTGCCTAGTTGTCATCTTAATGGTTTTGAGTTGTAGTGGATAGAGATTTACTTAATTAGAATTATGTTCAGTCAATGTAACTTCCTGAAAACTGGACTGATAAATTTTACGCACAGGTTGTTCATGTGGTTGTTAGTTGAGTGCTAGTGCATTTATATTCCTATATGCGACAGAAGCAGAAGACTATTAAGTGGATATCTGTCATTTAGCCATGTTATAGCATAATCTCGATTGGTATAGTTTATTTTGGAAAAACATAGCTGAATTGGAACAGGAAAATGGATTTGGAGTACCAGAAATGTGTAATGATAATTAGGGCTTGAGATGTTAGTTGTTAATGTTAGTCTAAATAGCTTTTAAGCCATTGATTTGTCTAGTAATTACAAAAAAAAAAAAGTTCAAAATAGGTATGTGTCTCATTCGATTCAATTCCATAGTCCAACTAGTTTGAAATATTAATTGTTTGAGTATTAGTCTAATAATAGATTTCAATAATAAATTGTTTTGAATTGGGCCTTTAGCTGATTTGTATGAATTAATGGTTATTTTGTTGTGAACTATTTGGGCTCCTGTGAATCAATTTGAAATGAGTGTAGTCAATCTTGGCCTGCTATTGGGCCTTACGTGACAAAGCTGCTGATAGCCCAATTACCAGAGACGTTTGGCTTTAGTTCAGGAAATTCATGACCTGCCTAGCTCAAGGGATTGATCCCACGACCTATTCCACACAGCCTGATCAGTTGAGGCATCTTGGTCACACAGCTTGGGCTATTCGGACCTGAGATTAAATGGAAGATGGATTGATAATACTCAAAGAGTAGGCGATGGATCTCATTATCTAACAATAATTAATTAGGATTTTATTTTATTTTGGAGACAAAAAATAGAAAATATAGTCGCTCTTAGGTTTGCCCTTTAAAATAAAATGAGACGAGCCTCGCCCAATAAAATACAAAAATTGCGGGGCCCTCAATAAAGGTTCTAAAATACATAGAGATTCGGGACGGGCCGTTTAGCAAATTTCATGGCCTTACCAAAATGTAAATAATACGTTAGTCGCTTTAGGCGCGTTTTAAAAAAAAAATAATTTTACCTTCCTAAATACGGGTGCACATTTATGTGACCCAAATCCAAATCTCAACGGAGTCGAAATGTGTTGACAATTACGGGTGCACTGGTGCGCGTGGTTCGAGACGCATTTTCACGACGTTGCAATTCTTATTAAAATAAAATAAAAGCGGGGTTACTAATAAAAGGCACATAACTTAGAACATATTTTGAAATCAGATAAAATCAAATACAACAGTTGAGCGACAGTGCTAGAAACACGGAATCCGAGAATGCCTAACACCTTCTCCCGGGTTAACAGAATTCCTTACTCGGATTTCTTGTTCGCGGACTGTTAACAGAGTCATAATTTCCTCGGTTCGGGATTCAACCGGTGACTTGAGACACCATTAATCTCCCAAGTGGCGACTCTAATTTTTAATAATAAATCCCGTTCCGATTGTCCTTTAATTGGAAAAACTCCTTTACGCCCTTCACGGGGTGTATTAATTGAAAAAAGGAGGTGTGACAGCTCTAGCGACTCTGCTGGGGAAACAAACCTAGAACTTTGGTTCAGGGTTTAAGAATTCGAGCTCGGAATAATTGTTGTAATTGTTTATATCTGATTTCCCTACATGTTCATGATTAATGTACTAAATGTTTACCGCTTTGATATTATTTGAATTGTATATAAACTGTGCCGAAAATCTTTCTCTTCTCACCTCCGGGGATGTGCTTACTGGTTGAGACTCCCTATTCTGTTAGTGTCAATACCCTGAAATAAGAAAGAGGCCGGACAAGTTACTAAGCCGGATGGCCTTTTGGTTCCCGGTACGTAGCCCCCTCCTCGACTCGAGTTGTCCGCTCGGGTACACAGTTTAGAATATATAACCAGGTTTTGAACTTAGAATAGGGACGTTTATTTGCATCACGTATAACTTAGGGGACTCAACACAGGGGTTGGGTCCGTCTAGGACAGGTAACCAAATATGAAAAGACCACCATGATACATTTTACGTGTTGCATTTATTTGTTCGGGCCATTATGCTGACCGGTTTTAAAAAGAATTTTTTTTTGTGAAATTGAGAAAAAAGAAAAAAGAAAAAAGAGAAAAATAGTAATTGTTTAGTTTTAGAAAAACCGATACCCAAATACTGTCGAAACTCTGCCGAAATTTTGTAAAAAAAAAAGGGTTGAAAAATAGAAAGGTTTTGATTTTTAATAATTCATTTTACTCAAGCAAAAGAAAATATAAAAGAGTTTTTATTTTGGGATTATTGAAAATAAATAAAAATTGTTATTTTGTCTTGTTTTCAAAAATTAAAAAATATATAGTTTATTTTGCCAATAAAAATGAAAATGAAAATTTTTGCTTTAAACTAGTTTGGTTATTTGATTTTTGCCAAAAATTAGAAATGAAAAAAAAATGGTTTGTTTTAAAATAGTTTGCCGAACTACGCTGGTTTGATTCTCACCACGTGTGAGATACGTAGGCAATCCTTGACGGGTCCAACCACACCTTTTTTGCAAAAAATAGCCAAAAAATATCCATTTTATTTTGTCATAAATAAATCAAGTGATGCCGTTTTGTCAAAATAGCCGAATGTCCCAAAAGTGCGACGGAAGACTGTTTTTGAAAATGGCCACTTTGAGTCATTTCCTAACGGTTAGCGGGCACAACCTTAAAATCTTCTCTTGGAAGTGCTGAAAGACCGTATTGACAAAGTAGTTTTTTTTTACTTGTAAAAATTAGAATTGAAAAAATAAAATATATATATATATAGTGCTTTTCTTTTAGGTCATAAATAAATGATTAAATCACCTTAATAAATGTGCAGGATGAGCACGACTCAGAATGAATCATT
>MU733430.1:13684-26329 GCA_026770625.1 Nicotiana glauca
CGGTCGCATAATGCGCCACAGAACTGACCGCATTTTAACTTCAATTTTTTGACAAATCTTCTGTTACACTCTGCGGTAGGAATGCGGTCCGCATAGCTGATCTGCGACCGCATTCTTGACCGCAGAATTGACAATTTTCTGGAAAAATTTGTTCTTTTGATTTTTAAAGCTTAGATCACCACCGAGGGTCCAAACCGCGCATTCCTAACACAATATCGGACCTTGACACTATGAGCTACTAGGTTTTAAGCACAAAATTTTATGGGGCCTTACACTAAAACTTGCCTTCGCATGCTCAAATCTAACCAAAACAACTTAGTAACATCAAACAATGCAAGAGAAACCAATTATGATAGATGAAGCTATGATTTTTACACAATTCCCCAGAAGTCAACCCCGACCCGCCCGGTCAAAACCAGAGTCCAAGGGTAGATCTTGACTATCCATTACCCTCACGAGTCTATATATGTGTGTTTTACTTTCAAATTCGATCCCAATTTGCCTCTTAAAACCCAAATTTTCATTATTCAAAACTTAGACAAAAATCCCCAAAATTACCCTTTGATTCTCATAAAATTTGATGTTAAATCCCATATATAATCATGAAATATAGTTAAAATTTGATTAAAACTAATTAAGCCCAATGATTGTAGGTGAAAATTCCATTTCCAAATCGCCTCCTACTGAGTCTAGGATTCTAAAATGAAATAAATGAGATTAAATCCCGAATTTCCAGCCCTTTCTTCAGTTATAGCTATTGCAATATTGCAAAGAAGGCATCGCAATGGTAGCTCCTAACAACCTAAGGGAAAGTCACAAATGCGACACTTGATTCACAAATTCCCATATGTCAACCCTGTTCCCATTACAAATGCGACTAAAACGTCGCAAATGGGATCCTACTAGACTAGCCTATCTTCGCAATTGTGAATGGGGCATCGAAACTGCAATACCTGCTCCCCCACTGTTCACATTGCAATGCGAGGCTAGTGCTTGCAATTGCGATAACTGCTATACTAGCACACCAGCAACCCAGAATGAGTTAAATCCAATCTAAAACACGTCTGAAACTTATCGAGCCCTCGTAGCTCCAAACCAAAAATCCACACAAGTATAAATATATCATAGGAACTTATTCACGGTATCAAAACACAAAAATAACATCAACAACTACGAATCGGACATCAAAATGCATGAATTTCAAAAGAAAACTCAATAACCCTTGAATTGAAACCAAGTGTCTGAAATCTATCAATCCAACTTCAAATGACACCAAATTTTGCAGTCAAGTTCCAAATACCAAATAGACCTATCCAACTACCAAAAGCAAATTCCAAACCTGATAGCCAAGAAGTCAACCTATGGTCAAACTTGGGGAAACTTCTAAACCTCAAATTGCCAACTTTTGACAAAACAAGTCAAATCAACATAGGGACCTCCGAATTAGATTTGGGGCATATGTCTAAGTACAAAATTATGATACAAACCTATCGGAGCCATCAAAGCATTCGGGGTCATTTTCACAAAGGTAAAATATTTGACAACATTTTCAACTTAAGCTTCTAAACCAAGAACCAAAGGGTCCAAATCAACCCAAAAACTTTCCGGAATGAAACTAACCAACCTCGCAAGTCATAAAACCAAAAATACACATGTGTAAAGCATCAAAAGGGGAAACGAGGCTCGGATACATAAAATGATCGACAGGGTCATTAAAACACACTCGTGTATACGTCTTTCAAATAATTCAAATAGTGCAATTAAACCAAATCCTATGGGGTATTTTCCCTACACAAAGTTAGGGAAGATACTTACTTCAAGTGGGCCAAATCAACTGTCTAAAATGGCTTCTCCTTTTAAATTGGCCTTTGCACAGCTCAAATATAACAAAAAATAACTTAATATCATCAAACAATGCAAGAGAAACCAATTTCGATTGATATGTTTTGTTATAATTAATCCTTTTAATTATCTTCTTGTTTAACTATGGGTTTATCTTAGTTAATTAAAGAGCTCTTGATTATAGGTGCCTATTTTGTTATGTGTTGCTTGAGAAAAAATACAGGATTAGATAGTTGTTAAACAACGTCAATGAGATACACTTCATTATATATTTATACCTCATAAAATATTAAATAAAAAATATGAGTATCTATTGCGAAATATCATAGGTTAACTAGCACACAATCACACACAAAACAAATAGAGAAGAAAAATCAACACAAGGATTTAACGAGATTCGGCTAAGCCTAATCCTCAGGGCAAAAGCAGAGAGAGTTTTCCACTATGAATGAGAAAAAAAGCACAATAAAATCTATAGAATCCTCAACTACCACCCCTATATATAGATCCCAAAGGGTCCCAAACATATATGAGAAAGGTTTCCCAATTTGATAAGGACTATAGGTTTTCCTTTCCCAGATCTATTAGGACGGTGGGTTTTCCTAAACCTATAGGGACTATGGGTTTCCTAAAAATACAATGAAATAATTCAAGCCACAAATAACAAATCTTCCCCTTGGCTTTAATTCTCTTCATGAACAGGAACAACGTCTCTCTACCTTCCCTTCAGCCCTCACAAGGGCTCTGTCGAGTACTGCACACACCAACCAAGTCTAGTCAATGCCTAAACTTGTTGGTCGGGACTGCCTTGGTCATCATATTAGCTGGATTGTCATGCGCAGACACTTTCTCCACTTTAACAACCTCCTTTGATATAATGTCTCGAATAGAGTGATGTCTGACTTCAATATGCTTCTTCCACTCATGAAATATATGATTCTTAGTAAGATGAATGGCACTCTGGCTATCACAAAAAACGTGCGTCTTCTTTTGAGCTAGTCCAAGATCACTTACCAAGCCTTGTAGACAAATAGCCTCTTTAACTGCTTTTGTAATTGCCATATACTCAGCTCTGTGGTAGACAAAGCAACGACAGACTGCAAAGTCACCTTCCTACTTATGACACTACCAGAAAGAGTAAAAACATAGCCTGTCAGAGATCTTCTCTTATCCAAGTCCCCTGCATAATCTGAATCGACATAGCCAACTAAGGACTCACTTAATTTGCCTTTGTAAAAAGTCAAGCCTACATCTTTAGCACCCTTCAAGTATCTCAAGATCACATTACCGCCTGCCAATGTTCTTTACCAGGATATGCCATGTATCTACTCACAATACTAACAGCATGTGAAATGTTTGGGCGAGTGCAAACCATAGCATACATAATGCTACCTGCAACACCCAAATATGGAACACTAGGCATCTGTTCCATCTCCTCATCCGTTTTAGGCGAAATGTCTGCAGACAACTTGAAATGGGAAGCAAAAGGAATAGACACAGATTTAGAACCTATCATAGTAAATCTCTTGAGGACCTTCTCAATATAAGACCGTTGGGACAACATCAGCTTTCCAACCCTTCTATCTTGAGTAATCTTCATCCCCAATATCTTCTTTGCAACACCTAAATCCTTCATCTCAAACTCCTCACCTAGTTGTTTCTACAATCAGGTAATATGGGACATGCTTTTAGCAGCAATAAGCATATCATCCATATATAACAACAAATATACACTAGAACCGTCTTCAAGCCTTTTGTAATACACACAACTAATGCACTTCGAGAAAATGCATTTTGAATCACGAATGTGTCAAATCATTTATACCACTGCCTAGGCAACTTTTCAGACCATATAAAGATTTCTTAAGCAAGAAAACATGATTTTTCTTATCTTGAGTAATGAATCCCTCGGGTTGACTTATATAAATCAGCTCATCCAACTCACCATGCAAGAATGTCGTTTTCACATCTAACTGCTCTAGTTCTAAGTCATGAAGAGCCGCCAAAGCTAGTAAGACCCTGATAGAGCTATGCTTTACCACCGGAGAGAACACTTCATTGTAATATATCCTTTCCCTCTGTGTAAAACCTTTAGCTACTAATCCTACCTTGTACCTTGATACTTCAACCCCTAGATTGCTCTCTTTTCTTTTGAAAATCCATTTACAACCTAGTACATTCTGTCCCTTTGACAATGGAACAAGCTTCCATGTCTGATTCTTATGAAGAGCTCAATCTCTTCACTCATAGCACCAGCCCACTAATATGCTTCTAGACTAGAAATAGCTTCTTTATAGCTATTAGGCTCAAGCACATCAATGGTCTCTACAACAGACAAAGCAAACTCCACAAAATTAGCATATCCATGGAAATTACCATCAACTACATTTGCAAACCTTTGAGGTGGATTGATCACTCTCTTCTCTCTGCCTGTTGCAATGATATAGGGTTGTTGAACCAATTGTTGTGCAAGTGCATCAACAATATTATCATCTTGATCAATATTTTGCACCTCCTCCACTTCCTCTACTTTAGAACAACTGGGCTGAGCTTGTGGAGATTCAATTTCTAGTTTTATGCGGTCACTGACACCACGATCTGTTTCTGCTATTGCCTTCTCCCTCTGACTGTCCAGTGAGGTAGATTGATTGAATGTTACATCCCTACTGATAATTAGCCCTGGAATCTTTGGATCTGTGCACCACAACCTATAACATTTCACTCCAATTGCATACCCTAGAAATATGCACTTCTTTTCCCTCGGCTCAAGTTTTCCATCCTCACATGAGCATAAGCATGACAACCAAATATCTTTAAATTTGAATAATCATCAAGCGAACCAGACCATACCTCAAAAGGAGTTTTGAACTCAATAGTTGTGGATGGAGATCTGTATACCAAATAACAAGATGTATTGATTGTTTCAGCCCAAAAATCTTTGCTAACACTTGAGTGTGAAAGCATACTTCGTTCCCTATCACAAAGCATTCTATTCATATGTTCTGCAACACTATTTTATTGTGGTGTTCCGACACAAATGCGGTGTCTCACTATGCCCTCCTTACTACAGAAATTATCAAACTCAGAATTGCAAAATTCCAACCTATTGTGAGTTCGAAGACGCTTAACTTTTCTTTCTGTCTGTCTCTCAACCATCATCTTCCATTTAACAAATGTCAAAAATGCACCATTTTTGTTTTTAGAAAATACACACACACCATCCTTGAGTAATCATTAATCAAAGTCATAAAATACATGGCATCACTCTAGGAGAAAACTCTATTTGGACCCCACAAGTCAAAGTGTATATAATCTAACTTGTCTTTGGTCTTGTGCTCGGCCTTCTTGATGAACTTTACCCTTGTCTGTTTACCAAACACACAATGCTCACAAAAATTCAAAAATTGATTTTTATACCCATTCAGCAAATTCTGCTTACTCAACAAAGATAATTCATTATCACTCATATGGCCAAGTCGCAAATGCCACAACTGAGACTGATTCAGATCACTTTTCCCATAAGCTACAGCAGCTTCCCCTTCAACTACACTGTTCTGAAGATGATACAATTTAGAATGTAGTTTACCCTTCACGAGTACCATGAAGACTTTACACACTTTAAGTATTCCATTCTCGGAGTGAAATTTATACCCTTGATCATCCAAAGTCGAAAGAGAAATCAAATTTCTTTTTATCCAAGGAACATACCAACACTCAATATTTTTAATAATTCCGTTCTTAATTTGATGTTACCAACCCCCTCTACTGGTAATGGATTATCATCTCCCATATAGATAGTCCCACTTATTTATTTATATGTTGCAAATCAATTCTTGTGTGGACATATGTGGAAAGTAACACCAGAATCAAGAACCCAAGAATTTTGCCCATGAGTAGAACTCACAACACAAACTTTCCCTACATAGTCACTATCATCAGAATTATTGCCAGTGTCAATAATATTTGCCGAATTATCTATTTTCTGCTTTCCTCTTTTCTCCTTCAGCTTAGGACAATCTCTCTTGTAGTGACCTTGATCCCCACACTCATGACAGTGTTGCTTCTTTGCTCTAAACTTTGATCTTGTGGTTGACTTTTTCCAGTTAAAGTCCTTTTGTTGTGTTCTTCCTTCAATCAGAAGACCCTCGCCCTCAATTCTACTGTCTGGAAAGCTCTTTTTCAACTCTTTAGATTTTAGTACATTACTAACATCTTCTAATGAAATTTTGTCTTTCTCATATAGCAGCATACCAGCAAAAGTATCATAAGAAGGTGGTAAAGAACATAACACAATCAAGGTCTAATCCTCACTCTCAATTTTGACATCCACATTCTTTAGGTCCATTATAATTGAATTAAACTCATTAATGTGAGTTTTAACAGGTGTACCTTCATTCATACGGAGATTGTATAACCTCTTTTTCAGGTAAAGGCGGTTTGTTAACGATTTCTTAGAATACAGATCTTCTAGCTTCTCCCATGCCGCTGCTGCAGAAGTTTCTTCAGCAATTTCCCCAAGAACGCTATCTGTAACATTCATGAAGATCGCACTCAAAGCCCTCTCCTTTAGGTCTACCTTCTCTGTCTCCTTCATCTCTTCAAGAAAATCCTCATCAATTGTCTTCCATAACCCTTGTAACACCGGGGATGATTTCATCCTAATCTTCCATAGACTGAAACTAGAACCCCCATCAAATTTCTCTACTTTGTACTTTGTTGAAGATGATGAAGACATCTTAACCTTATATTATATGTAGATATTCGAACCTTGCTCTGATACCAATTGTTGCGGAATATCATGGGCTAACTAGCACACAATCACACACAAAGCAAATATAGAAGAAAAATCAGCACAAGGATTTAACAGGGTTCGGCTAAGCCTAATCCTCGAGGCAAAAGCAGAGAGAGTTTCTACCATGAATGAGAAGAAAAACACAATACAATCTATAGAATCTCCAACTACAACTCCTATATATAGATCCCAAAGGGTCCCAAATATATATAAAAAAGGTTTCTAATTTGACAAGGACTATAGGTTTTCCTTTTTCAAATATATTAGGACAATAGATTTTCCTAAACCTATAGGGACTATGGATTTTCTAAAAATATAAGGAAATAATTCAAGCCACAAATAACAGTATCCAATTAAACTTTGATTGTTCATCTTCAGATGTTATTCCATAATCTTAACCATGGCAAATAAGTTACTTTACGATGATCCATATTGATCAATGATCAGTTATACTTGCGCTTTATTTTTTCAGTAATGGGTAGTGACTTTCGTTTTTCGTCCTCATTTGATAGCTAGGAAACATAGTGCTTCCATGACTTTTTGGACTACTCAGTCAGTCTTTTGTCACAAAGACCTCGGTTGACCACCCGGCAAATACTGTTCAGTGTGGTCGGTTTTTTTTTTAAAATCGCAAGTAGAATTATGCGTATTTGAGGAGCCACGGTAAATATGACTTCAGGTTTGTTTTTATTTTTTATAAAAGTGTGTCCTAATTATCTTTTGCGTATCCCGATTAATTTGACTGGAATATGAGTAAATTTTTGTATTTATTGAAATTTGAACGTGAAACCTTTAAAATTCTAAATTTACTTCACTGACCACTAAGCTACACCATTTAATGTTCGCCTTCAAATTTGTTTTCGCCTCCTAAGAGCATCTCTAAGCTTTTGGAGAAATTTGGTTCCAATGTTTTGTTAGGTGTTTGCCATAATTTTCTTACCATATTTGGTTTTCCTATCTCTTGAAGGAAAAGGACAATATAATTACCTAAATTGGGTTTTTCTTTTTATAAAAAGAAATTGTAAATTCTTCCATACCTGGCTAGTCCCTTTTCTTGTAGGAAAAGGTTTGGACTTTTATAAATTGAGGATCCTTCCTTCTCATTCAGTAGCATCCACAATGTAGCCATAGGGGGCTTGAGAGTCTTGTTTAGGGGGAGAATTTTACGGGACAAGTGTTAGTGTGTCACTTGTGTTTGCCTCTTCGTGGGGTTGTTCTCTCGATATTTTGTACTCTCTTTTATTATAGTGGATTGCTCATCTCCGTTGTGGACGTAGGTCAGTTGACCGAACCACGTTAAATGTTTGTGTCTCTTTTGGTAGATTTCTCTTTGTTGTGTGATTATCGTCGTTCAACGTTTGCTTTGCTAGATTCCGCATGACACCTGACTTTTTCGGTCCTAACAAGTGGTATCAGAGCCAGCATCGAGCAAGGTGCAAGACAGGTTCATCTTGGCGGGTACAGTTCTAGCCGCGACATATTTGACAATAATCGTGATTTTTGTCTGAGAAATTTGACCTGTGTGCTACGCACGTTGAGACAAACTTTGTGGCGGAGATTCGGAGATGCGACCTGTTGAAGGCTATGTGAAGAAAATGGAGCAAGTTTATTTTGTCAGAAAATTCAGGCCAAGGGGGAGAATTGTTAGGTGTTTGCCATAATTTTCTTACCATATTTGGTTTTCCTATCTCTTGAAGGAAAAGGGCAATATAATTACCTAAATTGGGTTTTCTTTTTTATAAAAGGAAATTGTAAATTCTTCCATACTTGGCTAGTCTCTTTTCTTGTAGGAAAAGGTTTGGACTTTTATAAATTGAGGATCCTTCCTTCTCATTCAGTAGCATCCACAATGTAGCCATAGGGGGCTTGAGAGTCTTGTTTAGGGGGAGAATTTTACGGGACAAGTGTTAGTGTGTCACTTGTGTTTGCCTCTTCGTGGGGTTGTTCTCTCGATATTTTGTACTCTATTTTATTATAGTGGATTGCTCATCTCCGTTGTGGACGTAGGTTAGTTGACCGAACCACGTTAAATGTTTGTGTCTTTTTTGGTAGATTTCTCTTTGTTGTGTGATTATCGTCGTTCAACGTTTGCTTTGCTAGATTCCGCATGACACCTGACTTTTTCGATCCTAACATGCTCCTCCATTTTCGGCTTCAAAATAGGGGATGAATATGTTTCTCCAAATTTGGAGTGACATTAATCATATTTAATGTTCGCCTTCAAATTTGTTTTTGCCTCCCTAAGAGCATCTCTAAGCTTTTGGAGAAATTTGGCTCCAATGCTCTCCCATTTTCGGCTTCAAAATGGGGGATGAATATGTTTCTTCAAATTTGGAGTGAACTACTACTACTACTAGTAGTCTACTACTACTACTACTACTAGTAGTAGTAGTATTATTATTATTATTATTATTATTATTATTATTATTATTACTGCTACTACCTACTACTACTGCTACTACCTACTACTACTACTGCTACTACCTACTACTGCTACTGCTACTGCTACTACCTACTACTGCTACTGTTACTGCTACTACTGCTGCTACTACTCCTACTACTGCTACTGCTACTGCTACTGCTACTGCTACTACTACTGCTACTGCTACTATTACTACTGCTACTGCTACTCCTACTACTGCTACAACTACTACTGACTACTACTATTACTACTACTGCTGCTGCTGCTACTACTGCTGCTGCTACTACTGCTGTTGCTGCTGCTACTGCTACTGCTGCCACTACTACCACTATTACTACTACCACTACTACTACTACGACTACCACTACCACTACCACTACTACTACTGCCACTACCACTACTACTACTATTATTATTACTACTGTTATTATTATTATTATTATTATTATCACTACTACTACTGTTATTATTATTAGTACTATTATTATTATTATTATTGCTACTACTACTATTATTATATATACCTAATTATCTTTACGTAATATCTTTATAATATTAATTTTACATCTTAACTTTGGCGTATAATTTTGATAAATTAATTTTTGTGCATTTATTATTTTGATGTAAAATTATAAGTTATAATTGTACAAAAAAATAAATAACCATCTCAAAAAATAAATCGTGCAAATATAAAATTTCTTAAATAGAAATAAGAAAATAAGATTTAAATAAAAGATAATAATATAATATTGAAGAGAGAGAAAAATATAAAATGGAATATTCTTTTTGAAGTGAAAAATAGAGTAATGATTGGAGTAATTTTACTCCATTTTTTAAGAAAAAAATGGAGGTAAGGATTGGAGATGGCCTAACTCACGCGAGAAATATTCTTCACATTTCGAGTTTTGATCAAAGTTGTGATAGGATAGCTTTTCTTAAACGTGTTTTTTTTTTTTTTGGTAAAACACAATTATTTTTTTCAGAAATGTAATTCGTTGCATTCTAGATAGATTATGATATAGTCTTATGTAAGAGTAAGACACTGCATTTTAATTGTCAAACATGTAGTGATGTCATAGAAACTGTTATGATTCCATTTAAAATTTTATGTGTTCTCCCAGTGGTGTTGTCAAACTAAAATTTAGATTCATAAGTTCATTTCAAAAATTATACTTAACCAGATTCATAAAATCATTTCATGGCAATCAATAGATTAGTGCTTATTGACCTTGGTCGTTGGACAACACTAGGGTGTTCATGGCAGGGGCGGAGCCACAGTAGAGGGTGTGAATTCAGACGAATCCAGTGGCTCTTTCCGAGATCAGGTTTGGGTTCAATTGTAAGAGTTTCGGGTTTGCTTGAAGAGCACGTGGGTTCGACTCCCTTTGAAAGCAGTGAGCTAACAATATTTCTTTTTAAGAAAGCAGAAAGTAAACGATATCGTAATCCCCAGACAACTTCTACTCCATTTATTCTTTTTAGGGAATAAAAAATCATAATGTTGTCTCTTCTATTCTTCTTAACTCCAAAAATCTTCTTAACTCCAAGATCAAAAAAGCTAGGGTTCTGCCTCTATTGATCGTCGGCGTTGCTACCTCAATCAGCCGGAGCCGGACACCTTCCAACTCTCATAGTGTATGCTCTTTCTCCCTTAGAAGTTAGACCCTATTTTTCTTCTTCAACTCTTCTTTTCTGATTTTTTTTTCTTTCATATCTTCTTCTTATATTTTATATTTGACAATTTATACAAAATTTGTTTTTTAATCTTTGATTCTAGGGTTGTCCCACATTTTGAACTTCATTCTCTTTGTCAATTTGTGCTTTGGTTCTTACCAAAATTTCAAACTTGAAGTCTGTCGACAAAAAAGGTATGTGGTTGTTGTCCTACTTTCTTGTTTTTAGTTTTTTAGTGAGACTAACTTGCATTCACATGGAGTGGTCTTATGCCCTTATTAAGAAGAAAACATTCATATATAGTCATGGGTGGAGCTACAGTAGAGCTACTGCTACAGTAGTAGAAAATTTAGTGACTTTTTCCGAGACCCTAGATTTGTAATTTAGAACCCATACCCCTTAAATCCTAGCTCCTCCTCTGGGTCATGGTTCGATTTGGATCGGTTTTTTCCTAAAAAGAAACCAAATCAAGTAAGTAGATTTTTCAAATATTAGAACCAAACCAAACCAATTAAGTCAATTTTTTCTCGATTCGGTTTATGTCGGTTTTTGTCGAGTTTTCGGTTTTTTATCGGTATTTTCTTAAATGTAAGACATACACTACCAAACACGTATTCCGGCGACTATATTTTCAACATAACACTATCAAATCAATTGTTCTTTGAGAAATCTATTATTTACCAAGATATATTGATATAATTGAATCAAATAGTGATGAATAATTTAATGACTCAATTAAAAATATATTATTATTATCACGAAATGGATTCTTACACTAAACAAAAGAAAACTACCAATCAAACTAGAATGTAAAGGTGAAAAACTATACTAAAAGTGCAAACTATTAACATTTACCATAAAATTTTTGAAACTTTATATAAAAATATACATATATACATGTAATAATAAATTTGAAATAGCTACTCCTATAGTCGGTTTGGTTCGATTTTTTTTCGACTTTTTCCTGATTAAAACCAAACCAATTAACCAAATTTGATCAGTTTTTAAAATTCAAAACCAAAACCAAACCAAACCAAAAAGTATCGGATTTTTTGATAGGTTTAGCCTGATTTTGGTTTGGTTCGATTTTTCGGATTTTTATGAACACCCTTAGACAACACAAAAGTAGAGTCTATTTTTTGCCATTTACAGGAAGATTATAAAAGAACGTTTTTACTATTTTTCCAAATACAAGCAGGTACCAAAGATAATCTTTCTTTTTTTTTCAATGTCCAAAGATAAAGTTTGAAACACGAAAATGAGGAGGCAAATGTCCATAATGAAGGTGTTGTACAGGCGTACAGGTTTGAGTGTTGGGGCTGGTAGAGGAAAGAGAGAAACATAAGATAGATTTAGTATAGATACGTTTTGTATTTTTGAAAGTTGAATGTACATATATTTGAGCTGTCATTTCTTCCTTTCTTTCAAACTTGGCTTTGTTAGGGCTCTTGTATGCCAAGTGTCCGACACTAGGATACGGCCTTGGCTTAGCCAAATTCCCAAGATTTAATTTACTACTTATATAATATGCTGATAATGTAAATTTTTTACACTGTTCGTGTACTATATTTTATTTTAATTACTAATAATAAGCTCCATTTATCATGAATAATCCATTTACTAGATTATCTTTGAATAACCTAATAATATAATTTGAGATGACAAATGAGCGGGTTACATCAAACTTGAGCAAGATCAGATATTATTGTGGTCACTTATTATGGATCGGAGTGAAAATAATTTTATATTGTGTCAATGTATGCGAGTTAGTGATTCTTTCTCCCTCAATGTGATCAGATGCATGCTCCATCACCAACAGCAGCTATTTCATCATTAAGCTACTGCATATACATATATATATATATATATATATATATATATATATATATATATATATATATATATATATATATTT
>MU733430.1:27672-67319 GCA_026770625.1 Nicotiana glauca
TTATTGATAACTTTGAATATAAGTCAAATCGCCATGAAAATCTAACTAGGGTTCATGAGAACAAAAATGAGAGAGAAAGAGAGCTTCAGATATTTCCGTATATTCGAATTGCAAAACCGTCCAAATGTATACAAACTATACTATATATACATTGGGCCAAATGTCTTAAATCCGGAAATTAAAACCCAAAACTTAACAAAATAAAAGCCTATACAATTAACTTATACACAACTAGGCCTATTTCTGTCGAGGCCTAGATGTCAAATAACCTTCAAGTCCAACACCCTCCCCCTTCCCCCTCAAGTTGGAAGGGAAAACCACCTGCAACTTGGAGAGAAACTGATGATGAAGCTGCCCAGTTAATGGTTTGGTGAAGACATCGCCAATTGGTTAAAAGTAAAGACATGAGATAAACAAATCAGTCTGTCACCCAACTTAGCTCGAATAAAGTGACAACCCACCTCTATGTGCTTGGTATGCTTATAAAAATCGGATTCTTGGCAATGTGAATAGCGGCCTGATTATCACAAAATACAGAGATAGGAAGGGAAATAGGAATGTGCAAATCAAAGAAAAGTCGAACTAGCCAAGTCAATTCCGCCACAACTTTACTAATAGCTTGGTATTCAGCCTCAGACGAAGAAAGGGACACAATGGGTTGCTTTTTAGATTTCCAGCTAATTAAACTATCACCCAAAAAAATACAAAACCCAGTGACAGAGCGTCTGGTATCAACGCAAGCAGCCCAATCACTATCATTGTAGGCAGTCACTTTGAGATCAGGAGAATTAGAGTGAAATAAGCCAATATCAAAAGTACCCTTAAGATACCGCAAAATGTATAAAGCAGCAAACATATGAGAAGGCCGGGGACAGTTTAAAAATTGGCTAAGATGTTGGACTGCAAAGCAAATATCAGGTCGAGTATGTGTGAGAAACAACAACTTACCAATCGAAGACCTATAAGCCTCAGGGTTGTCCAAAATATCATCAGAATCAACCGACAATTTATCATGAAGTTCGAGAAGGCACATCATAGAAGAAACATCAGAACAATGGTATGCTGATAACAAATCAGAAACAGACTTTTTTTGATTCAAAAGAACACCAGAGGAAAAGTAAGAAACTTTAATGCCAAAAAGTAGTGCAAAGTACCCAGATCTTTGATTCTGAACTGAGTATCTAAAAATTGTTCCAAATCAAGAATATAGGCCGCATTATCCCATGTTAGTATGATATCATCAACATAAATGTCTAATATAGTCAAAGACCATGAGGTAATTTCATACAGACCTTCTGATCACGCCCAACTATGCCTTCTAAAAGACAAAGCGGTTGATGCAATTATAACCCAGTTTTAAGTCCGGAGTCGAATCCTCAAGAAACTAACCTATCTATTACAACTCTTTGGAAACGCTATTATCAACTCAACTAATTTCTAGATGCAAGATTTTTATCAATCAATCTTGGGTTTTTGTTTAACTACTTCAAATGATATAACAAAAATAACAATATTCTAAACTAAGGATAATTCAATGGTAAAATGGTCTAGGGAATTAATTTTCCCAATTTCTAGTTTAGGTCTTAACTCTTTCGCTATAATCTCGCTGTAATACTATATGAGGGTTATGAGCTATGGGTTATCGTAATTATCTCACGATCAACTACAATAATTTACTAGAGCATTCTCTCGAACTACTCTAGCTAACAATAAGTGCAGCTCTAATTTATCCCACCAACGTTTCGTTATCTCTAAACCCACTTTTAAGTTCAAGTAATGAATCTCTTCAATTACCCAAAAGTGGTATTATTAAACAGCAGTCTAACCTAATATTCTTTCTCAAGTAATATAAGTTAATTAGACACGATTAATCAAGCACATTCAATTAATCACCATACAAAACTTAGTTGAAATATCATAGAATAATTCCAGCTCGATTATAACAAGTTGAGTCAAAAATTCAACCAACAATTGGTTCCATCAACCCTAGATCAATTATTTAGCTACTCATAACAAAATAAGATAAAACTACAAAGTTGATCATAATGTGTAATTGCAAGAATTAAAAGGAGATAGATAAACTCTAATATTTGGTTGATCTTCTCACACTTGTTCTTGCCTCCAAAGTAGTCCAAAAACAAGCTTAATCATATCTTGGTTGAGCTTCTAGAGTTTATAAGGGTTTGAAATAAGTTTTTCCCAAGTTACACTTTGGTCCCTAAATTTTTTAGCATCTGCACATTTCACCGCGGCCGCGGTGCGACCGCAGTAAAGGCTAACTATTCTGCCTGCGTTTTGTGGACGGTCGCGATACCACCGCGGTCGCGGTGAATTTCACCCCAGCCCACTTTTTGCTTCTTTATGCTCGAGTGCTTATTGATTGGACGTTTTCTTCACATTATTGACTCCAAAACACTCCATAATTCTTCTTAACTTGGGTTATTCCCTGTGAAGCAAAAGAACACCAATTAGAGAATTTTGTTATCATTTTGCCTATAAAACAACAATAAAGCATGGTATAATTAAGGTGCAAATATCGTCTATGTAGCCTAATATTACCCCATACGTAAATCATTGCTAGTCCTTGAGCAATCCACCATACTCTATCAAAGTTCCCTCCCTAAGCTTTTCCCTTAATGAATCACACCCTGAACAATTCACCAAAGTTATACCTAATAGTAAAAAACCTTTGCCTCAGAAGTCGAATCTCTCGTACCATGCAATATTCGCACTTACTCAAACTACTCTATATAGAAGTCGAGACTTACCTTTCTTTCGTGAATCACATGCCCTCACATCACACAAGAGAGTAGTTTCACAATTAATATTATTAACAACAATTAGGAACTCATATGGACAAAATTTACTCACTCTCCAAAAGAATATTCACATGCCACAAAGATGCACCATAGGTTTGCCCATAGTGTAATACTCTACTAATCGAGCCTATTCAGTCTAAGATCAATTAGGACTTCACTTGGTTGTAATGTAGGCTAAGGGATGGGTAGGATATATTTGGATATAATGACCAACCTCCCTAAGCACTTTTAATATAAATACATTAACATTCCAAATCATACTTATGTCAACCAAACGTTCAACCACAATTTATTTATAACATCTCATTCCTTTAGGTGCATTTGTATCAAGCTACCACTTATCAACTACTACATTTATTCATATTTTTTATTTGTGGAGCTTCTTCTTTTACTCTTCAAAACTACACATTTCCTCTATTTCATTGGCTCCACTCAAAAACCAAACCACCGCCCTACACTTTAACTTTTGCCTATATAAAGGCCATTCCAGTGCTCATGGGAGGTAAAAGGGGTTCAAACAGAAGGCTATTCAAATAATTGGGTAAGGTTCGCAATGTGGTTGCCAAAGAAACAAGCTTATAGGCTTAACGGGGTTAACTACGATGTATTACATTTAGGTGGGTTTATGTTCTATATCTGGCTTAACAAAGAAATGCCTATATCACTTCTAAGACTGAATGGAGCTATTATTTCGCTTTGCAAACACACTGGGCAAGTTCTAGGCATCAAATGTAAAGCATAGAATACAATCTAGCTCGCACACACATGGAATATGACTCACTCCAGATTGGTTTATCAAGACACTCTCTTTTGAGGTTCAAGTCAGTTACAAACATACAAATTTAAGGCACTTTAGCAAGAGTCAACCATTGAGACTAGTCGTTACACTCTAGTGTCGATTGTGTTTAGGTGTATCAATGCTAAGGGATTCTCTTTCTATTTCAGCTTGTAGCCCATCAGTACTAACGAAAAACTAAAAATAAAATAAACAAAAACTACCTACACCCGGTTCAAGCTAAACCCTTGGAAAAGAACCGTGGCCCAAAGAAAAATCAAGGAGGAATTACTACACTACCTAAAAATAAAATTAAAAAAATTTTGGTATTTTCTCTAGAATAACTTCCCTCAAGAAACTGTCTCAAATATCCGTCATCAGGAAGAGTCCTTATATTCACTTTTTTTGTTCGACTAATGTCCCTCAAGAGACCTGTCGAAAGGTGTCCGTCTTCGGGCCAAGTCGAAGTTAACTACATGACCTACCATACCAATCAATCAAAAATAAAGCAACATCATACAAGTTAAACAATCTATTTACAACAACATCCATACCTCACCCCACAATTAAAAGTATGGCATGTCCCCATGTCAACAAATATAAAAGCAGAGTAAGGTAGGGGGACTTCCCAGAAAATCAATCTTGACCAGAGACGATGCCAAGATCGAGGTGACATGCTCGTCCTAATGCTCGAAGACATCCCATAATCTTTTTCTCTGACTTTTCTTGTTGAGTGGTCAGAGTGTCAACTCTGGTGCGCAGGTCTGTGCACGGAGACCATCCATTTCCTGCTCTAGGGCTGTCAGGCGGGTACTTTGGTGGGGATGTGATGGGCCCACCTCATCTGTTCTTGGAGGTGGTGGGACAACAGTAATTTTAGCAGCCTCATCAGCTTCCTCATCATCATCCACTACCACCACTGTCTCCCTCCCCACTATTATCTTACTAGCACGGAAAGGGGATTTCAATGGCAATTTCCCATCAACCGTGAGGTTTTCAGAGACTATAGCAGCACGGCATAGTTTAGTAACTAGAGAAGGGAAGTAAAAACCTTTGAGTATCTCAGGTGAGCGAATGAACATCTCCTCATGAATGAGTTGGGCCACATCAAAATCCTTGTGGGCCATGAAACAGTAGATCATTGATGCTCGTGGTTGATTGACATCGGTCATATTGCTGGAGGGCAACAGCCGACTGTTGATAATTGTGAGCCAACACATAGCCTCCCAATTGAGAGACTGGGAGTTAAGTGTGATCTGGTGCTTTATCCATATGTATTCTCTGTCTGGCACAGATAGTCTCAATAAGAGTTGCCTACAAGGCACTTGATCAGCAATAAGTACAATAATCATCAGATTCCCTTCTGAACACTGGCAGCCGGTACACCCTGCGGATAGCCTCAATGGACGCATTTACCCGGGTATTGCATACAGTGACAACCTCATTCTCATGTTCCGGGCAGTTAGCATAGAATTCCCTTACCATCTAAACATTTGCCTCCTCCGGTTCCTCAAAGAATATGTCCAGTTGGCACCTCCTCAACTCAGCAAAGATATTCGGGCACTCCACTTCTAAGGCTTCCCGGTCAATATGAACCCCATGTAACAATTTCTTCGACGCCTTTCCATTGTACCTTTCCTCCGCCGGTTTGGAGACAAACCTAGTGTGGTCAAACTGTGCCGCACTAGCTTGACCATTAACTCTTGAGGAGCTACCTGGTCCACTAGCGGAGGACCTTGTGTTGTATCTCTTCCTAGATGGATACATTTTTACCTGTCACACAGAGAAACGCCTATCGATGAGGGTGTGAGTTGTGTGAACTATGGGGGGTTACTTAGACTTCACCACAACCATAGTCACATTAGCCCTTATAACTTCATTGGGGCAATTCCACAAACACCTTGTGGAAAAGACAATTCCTAACACCTATATCCCATATGGATACATCAATGCTTCCCCAAATCACAAGTTGTACTACACCATTACACTCCACAACAATTAGTTCAACCCCCACAACATATACCTCTCCACTATATTATACACATAACCCCTTCACAAGTGACTACAAAAATGAAATTCAAAAGAAAAAAAGAAAAATAACAAAAATCTACTAAATTACTACACAATTAAAAACATGAACTAGCAAAATACAAAAGAAAAGGTAGTGGGGGTGTTGACATACCTTAATGGAATAGAGGATGAGAGGAATGGAGATGGAGATAGGGGTTTGAGAGATTAGGGTTGTAGAGAGAGAGACGATTGGGGAAGTGAAGGGGGTGGGTCGTTTGTTTTGATGAAATAAAAGAGGGGAGGGATTTTGGAAAGAAAATAAAATAAATAATTAAAAAATTAGAAAACTTACCTGGGCAACGCACTTAAGCATCTCACCGTGGTCGAGCCGCGGTCCTACCACAGTCTTTGGACAAATTTGAGGTAGAATTGTCATGCCCCAACCTCGGGAGGCATGATCGGTGCTCAATCAAGTGAAACCGACTAAGCAAGCCTTACCGAACACTTTCTACCCAAATCCATATGGATATGGGACCCATGCTTTTTATTAATTTAGACGAGAATACATGGTGCATACTACATCATTGGTTCATTTCATATCACAAAGATTTACCGTACATAAGCTAGCTTCAAGGATTCTATTAGAGTTACAATTTATGAAAATAACCGGTTTGGGATTACAACATAGATGGTGGACTCCCCGAACACCCGTACAAAACCCACACTAGTGTTTGTGGAGCCTCTAAGGATACAACAGATAAGCATAACTATGCCGGCAACAAGGCCCCGGCTATACCTCAAAAGTGGAAATCTGTAATAACTAAAGATACACCATATAGCCCCATGAAAGGAGAAGGGGCTCACCGAGACTTCGAGTAGAAAAATTCTCCGCTACACACGATCGGCACTATATTCTATGGAGCCACCTACAATCATAACACGAATGTAGCACCCCCGGCAAAAGGGACGTCAGTACATTTGAATTGTACCGGTATGTATAACTAAACACTATTTTATTTGAAAGAATTATCAAACAGGTACTAGTAAATAACATGGGTATATCAAAGATATAATTCATATAACCTTTCATACAATTTCCAAAACTTAGATTAGGGCATTTCCGTCACATGTTCACCACCGTTCTCAATACCACCGCCATCTTGAGCGGAGTCCGGTCACGACCCGACCGGCTAGGTCACCTCATTGGAGGCATTAATCTCAATCAATATTTCATTTCCCGTTATTCAGAATTCGATATCGGCACATTACCACCATGTGTGCAGTATGGTGTCCAATCACGACCCGATCGGCTAGGTCGCCTTGCCTAGGCATTACTCATTTCTCATTAGTCAACACCTCTGAATCTTTATTTCACACATACCATATCAATCCCTTGGCGCTCATGGCCAATATTATCACATTGTTTTTTTTCCTTCTTCAATATTCATTTTACAAGTTGTGATCATAAACACATATACCATAATAATTCCAGTTGCAATTACAGGTAAGTGAGCACATAGCTAGCATGAATAATTGCAAATCAATTAATGCATAATAACAGTCAATACGCTAACCAATTCAACTCTTACCATACTTTCATAAAGGCCAACGATGCTCAATATCAAAAAAAGGGGGGGAGGGGGTTTTGCCATACATACCTCAATAAAGCTTTCCTTACTCTTACCATACTTTCATAAAGGCCAACGATGCTCAATATCAAAAAAACGGGGGAGGGGGGGGGGTTGCCATACATACCTCAATAAAGCTTTCCTTACTCTTTTATAAATTTTAGGAACTCTCCGCACTTCGATCTATTGAGTAAGAATTTCAAATTAAATCGAGAATTAGAGATGAGATTGGGACTCTATCTTGGTTCAAGCATGTTGACAAACCCTAGAGGTGCAATGTGATCTTAGGCCCCTTTTTGAGAGCAATTTATATCATTTTGTACCCCTCTTTAAATCACCACCTCCCACTATTCTAAGGTTTGATATGCATGTAAGGAATCCATTGTTATACCCATGAATCACATCACTAGTGACCCCCTTATATCTGAGAAGAAAAAATAAGGGTTGGGCTGATGAAGTCTTACCTATTGAGATGAAGGTCTAGGGGTCTTCACTTGATTTTCTTCAAGGATTTAGCCATATCTTATGGAGTAATTTGATGGGGAGACTTTCCCCTCTCTAAAAACCCTCTATCTCCCTCTAGAAATGCTCAGAAGACTGCTTTAAATGACTATAACACCGGATATATCGATAGGGAGGTCGGGTTAAAAATTAGAAAATTGGAGCACTAAGTCAAATATGCTATCGCATTTGCGATCACATAGTAAACATGTGGTCTGCATAATGGACCACAAAATGCTCCCCAGAAACTGGACACTCTAACCGAGTCTGCGGTAGAAATGCGGTCCGCATTCACGTTCTGCGGTCACAAAGTGCACCACGAAACTGACCCTCGCAAAATTCAAAGGAAAGTATGCGATGACTATGCGGTCCGCATTTCTATTATGCGATCGCATTTTCGACCGCATAGCTGACTTCAATTTTAACTAACATTTTGACTAACTCCGCCGTAGATATGCGGTCCGCAAACCTGGTTTGCGGCTGCATTTCTTGCACTTTTATGAAAACTTATTCTTGACTTTTTAATGCATTATTCAATCCAAAAAGATCTGCGCCGCTGCGATCAAGCTTGCCGCGAGGTATATTTATGAATTGCTAACACACGCTCGTAACTTGGCACCACAGGATCCAGGTTTTCGAGTAGGGATTTCACGGGGCCTTACATCCTTCCCCACTTAAGATCATTCGTCCTCGAATGAGGATTAAGGTTCACTTATTAACAGTCTTAGTGCAATCTTCTTCTCTTCACAACCCGAAATAGGTTGACAATCCCTAGATTTAGCTAACTCCCTAGATTTTCGAAAATTTTGCCAGAGTTTCTTTTGTATCTAGGCCTTACCCACCTGTCAGAGAGCCCCAGAAATATACCATAGCAGCATAAACATATTCATAAGCATAGTATAACTAGCACAATATCAACCATGGCCATATAGGCAACAATATTACCAAAAAAAGGACGATTTTACATAAATTCAGCCAACAAATACAGTTTCGAAGGAGCTAGATGCAAAAAAGTTATTACATGATTATTAAAACAAGTGTGGATACTTATTCTTCATTTCATCCTCGGCTTCCCACGTAGCTTCCTCAACGTGGTGGTTCCTTCATAATACTTTCACGGATACAATTTTCTTATTTCTCAGTTTTCGAACTTGCCTATCAAGAATGGCAACTGGGACCTCTTCATATAATAGCTCTTCATTTACCTTAATAGTATCAACTGACACAATGGTGGACGGATTTCCTACTACCTTCCTTAACATAGACACATGGAAGACCTGGTGTACCAATGACATCTCGGGTTGTAGCTCGACCTTGTATGCCACCTGACCAACTTTTTGAATAATTCTGTACTGCCCGACATACCTTGGACTTAATTTTCCCTTCTTTCCGAATCGCATGATACCCTTCATAGGGGAAACTTTCAAGAATACCCAATCGTCTTCTTTAAACTCCAAATCTCTACTACGCATATCCGAGTAGGATTTTTGGTGACTTTGAGCAGTTTTCAACCTTTCTTTAATAAGCTTGAATTTCTCCATGGCCTGGTGCACGAGGTCCGACCCTATCAATTCCGCTTCTCCAACCTCGAACCATCCGATGGGAGACCTACATCTCCTACCATACAATGCTTCTAACGGTGCCATTTGAATACTAACGTGGAAGCTGTTGTTGTAAGCGAATTCTATGAGTGGCAAATGGTCATCCCAACTTCCCTTGAAATTAATAGTACAAGCACGCAACATGTCTTTAAGCGTCTGAATAGTTCGCTCTGCTTGCCCATCGGTTTGTGGATGAAAACCTGTGCTAAGGTTTACTTGCGTACCCAAGCCTACTAAAACTTCTTCCAAAAGTTAGCTTTGAATTGAGCCCCTCGATCTGAAATGATTGAGACTGGAGTGCCATGCAACCTGACTATTTCTTTTACATACAACTAAGCATATTGTTCCGTTGTGTCGGTAGATTTAACTGGCAAGAAGTGCGCTGATTTCGTGAGTCGATCCACGATCACCCAAATTGCGTCGAACTTACGCGGAGTGCGCGGCAACCCTACCACAAAATCCATGTTAATCATCTCCCACTTCCACATTGGAAAGTCTATGCATTGTGTCAATCCACCGGGCCTTTGATGTTCGACCTTTACCTGTTGACAATTCAGACATTTTGCCACAAATTCTGCCACATCCCTTTTCATGTTGTTCTACCAATAAATTTCCTTGAGATCATGATACATTTTTGTAGAACCTGGGTGCACAGAATACCTGGATGTGCGAGCTTTTGCCATGATCCTTTCCCGAAGACTGTCGATATCAGGAACACACAGGCGGTCTTGGTACCGTAGGGTACCATCATTCATGCCCAAGGAGAAATCTGTGGTCTTATGTTTGTGAATCCCTTCTTTCATTTGTGCTAACAATGGATCATTGAATTGCTTTTCTTTTACCTCCACCACAAGCGATGATTCAGCCCTATTCTGTATAATTACCCCTCCTTCATCAGAGTCCGCAAGACAAACTCCCAAATTAGCTAGCTGGTGAACCTTCCTAGCTAACGACCTCTGATAGGCCCCCAAATGAGCCAAACTCCCCATAGATTTTTGACTAAGTGCATCTGCCATAACATTAGCCTTTCCCGGGTGGTATTGAATATCAATATCATAGTCTTTGAGTAACTCTAGCCACCTTCTTTGTCTCAGGTTCAACTCTTTCTGCTTGAAGATATATTAAAGGCTCTTATGATCTATAAATACGTCTATATGGACCCCATACAAATAATGTCGCAAAATCTTTAGTGCAAACACCACAGTTGCTAGCTCTAACTCATAAGTTGGATAGTTTTTCTCATGATTCTTGAGTTGCCTAGAGGAGTAGGCTATAACCTTGCTCTGTTGCATCAACACATACCCGAGCCTGACTCTCGAAGCATCGCAATACACCATAAATCCCTCGGTACCCTCTGGTAGGGCTAATACCGGTGTTGTTGTCAACCTTGATTTCAATTCTTGGAAACTCTTTTCACAAGCATTAGACCATTGAAATTTAACTGCTTTATGCGTCAATTTAATCAAAGGAAAGGCAAGAGTAGAAAACCCCTCCACAAACCTCCTGTAGTATCCAGCTAATCCCAAGAAACTGTGGATCTCAGTTGGAGTGGTAGGTCTAGGCCAATTCTTCACTGCTGTAACCTTCTGAGGGTCAACCATAATTCCTTCCCTGGTAATGACATGACCCAAGAATGCGACAGATTCAAGCCAAAATTCACATTTTGAAAATTTTGCATACAATTGATGTTGCTGAAGAGTCTGCAAGACTGCCCTGAGATGGTCAGCATGGTCCTCCCGACTTCGAGAATATACCAGAATGTCGTCAATGAACACTATCACAAAGGAGTCTAGAAAGGTCTTGAAGACTCGATTCATAAGGTCCATGAAAGCTACTGGGGCATTTGTTAGCCCAAAAGACATTACCATAAATTCAAAGTGCCCATACCGGGTTCTGAAAGCTATTTTTGTGGAATATCACGCTCCCTTATATTCAACTGGTGATACCCGGACCGCAAGTCAATCTTTGAGAAACACGCAGTGCCTTGCAACTGATCAAACAAGTCATCTATTCTTGGCAAGGGATATTTGTTTTTTATTGTGACTTTGTTGAGTTGCCAGTAGTCAATACACATCCGCAGCGATCCATCCTTTTTTCTTACAAACAAGACTGGTATGCCCCATGGCGACACACTTGGCCGGATGAAACCCTTCTCTAACAAATCCTTCAATTGCTCCTTTAGCTCTTTCAATTCTTCCGATACCATCCTGTAAGGTGGAATCGATATAAGCTGTGTGCTTGGAATCACATCGATCCCAAAATCAATTTCCCTGTCTGGTGGAATCCCAGGGAGCTCATCTGGAAAGACATTTGGAAATTCGTTCACAACTGGTACATACTCAAGGCTAAGTGCCTTGGCATTGGTGTCTGCAACCCAAACCAGATGATAGATACACCCCTTCTTGATCATCTTCGCGGCCTTAAGGTAGGAAATAAACTGACCTCTAGGCACTACACTATCTCCCTTCCATTCAATGACGAGCTCATTAGGAAATTCAAGCCTAATAGTTCTAGTCCTACAATCAAGTTTGGCAAAGCATGAGTAAAGCCAATCCATTCCCATTATTACGTCGAAATCCACCATTCCCAACTCGATAAGATCGGCCACGGTATCCCTACCACGCACCGTAACAACAAAACCTCTATAAACTCGAGCAGCCAAAATTGACTCACCAACTGGGGTAGATACTGAGAATGGCTCATGAAGCTGCTCCGGTTCTATCCCAAATCTCATAGCAACAAACGGGGTAACATAGGATAAGGTGGAACCAGGGTCAATAAGTGCATACACATCATGAGATTGGACAGTCAGAATACCTGTAACAAATCTGGAGAAGCCTCTGCAGTCTGGCGACCACTCATAGCATAGAATTGGCTGGGATCTCCCGAACTCCTGCACCACCCCTAGCTGCACCATGCTCTGCTGGTGCTGGGGCACCTCAAGCTAGAGAGGGGGCTGAAGATGTGGCAGCTGCTGGACTGGAGGGCTGAGCTGTGCCCCTACCTGTTCCCTGGCGAGATGTATGACAGTGTCTCTGAATATGGCCCCTCATCCCACATCTATAACATATTGGCAACTCCGAATAGCATACCCCCAAGTGCATCTTCCCGCACTTGGGACACGGGGATCTTTGCTGCTGCTGAAACCTCTCCCCTGACCGACCTCGCTGGTGGAATCCCCTGTTGCCCTGACCGGGCCTGAAATGACTCCACTGCTGCTGGCTGGGCCTTAATGGTGGTGCACTGGCTAAAGACTGTGCAACAGACTGGGAAGGCCCTAATGATCCTTCCCTAAAAGTTGATCTTCCCCCACCTAGCGACTCTCTCATGTTGCCCATAGACCGGGCCTTGCTGTTACTCTCTCTCGCCATTCTGTTCTTCAAATTATGGTCCTCTGCGGCCTGAGAAAATTCTACCATCCTCCCGTAGTTCATGTCAGAATTCAATGCTGCTGTAGAAGCCTCATTAATAGTCACATGATTAAGACCCTGAACAAACCGACACACTCTAGCCTCCATGGTGGGCAACATATGAATAGCATACTTGGACAAGCGGGCAAACTCCATGTGGTACTCCCACATACTTCTGTTACCTTGCCTCGGATTTTCAAACTCTGCTGCCCGGGCTGCCCTTGTCTCAGCGGGCAGGAAATGATCAATGAAAGCATCAGCAAACTCACTCCACCTTGCCAGAGAGCACCCCTCCTCTCGGGAGTCCTCCCATACTCAAACCATGAATAGGCCACCCCTTTCAGACGGTAGGCAGCCAACTCTACTCCCTCTGTCTCAGTCGCACGCATCACCCTGAGGGTCTTATGCATCTCATCAATAAAGTCCTGAGGGTATTCTTCTGGATTAGCACCTGTGAATACCGGAGGGTCTAACTGAAGGAATCTATTTACCCTGGAACTAGTAGAATCCCCTGGCTGGCTGGATGAACTGGGCGCAATATTTGACCTTTGGACCTGAGAGGCCACCAACTGAGTCAACATTTGAATAGCTCCCCTAAGATCCCCATCAGAAACACTAGAACCGGAAGTTAGGATTGGAGGCGGGACAGGAGAATCAACGGGAGGGATAGTGGTACCCTCCGTAGTTGTAGGAACTGAGGTAGTCTATTTTGGAATAGAAGAATCTGGTAAGGTAATAGTAGGGCGGCTACCCTCACCCGTAACATCAATCAGTGAATCATCAACCACTCCTGGGGTGGCATTGGCTTTTTGGCCAATTCTCGCCTTCTTCTTAGGTGCCATTTACTGAAAGATTGAACAATACACCGATTAGGAAGTAAACAGTTTCACCGCACGATCCAGAATATCAAAGAAGGGTGTTATTCCTAAATGTCTGAATAGCCTCCAACTTATGGATGTGGTCAACAACACACCGATAAGAAGGACTCTACTAAACACGGCTCCAAGACATCCTAAGACACTTTTAAAACCTTAGGCTCTGATACCAAGTTTGTCACGCCCCAACCTCGGGAGGCGCGACCGGCGCTCAATCAAGTGAACCCGACTGAGCAACCCTTACCAAACACTTTCTACCCCAAAGCAATATGGATACGGGACCCATGCTTTTCATTAATTTAGACGATAATACATGGTGCATACTACATCATTGGTTCATTTCATATCACAAATATTTACCGTACATAAGCTAGCTTCAAGGATTCTATTAGAGTTAGAATTTATGGAAATCACCGGTTTGGGATTACAACATAGATGGTGGACTCTTCGAACACCTGTACAAAACCCACACTAGTGTTTGTGGAGCCTCTAAGGATACAACAGATAAGCATAACTATGCCGGCAATAAGGCTCCGGCTATACCTCAAAGTGGAAATCTGTAATAACTAAAGATACACCATATAGCCCCATGAAATAAGAAGGGGCTCACCGAGACTTCGAGTAGAAAAATACTCCGCTACACACGATCGGCACTATCCGCTATGGAGCCACCTACAATCATAATACGAATGTAGCGCCCCCGGCAAAAGGGACGTCAGTACATTTGAATTGTACCGGTATGTATAACTAAACACCATTTTATTTGAAAGAATTATCAAACAGGTACAAGTAAATAACATGGGTATATCAAAGATATAATTCATATAACCTTTCATACAATTTCCAAAACTTAGATTAGGGCATTTCCGTCACATGTTCACCACTGTTCTCAATACCACCACCATCTTGAGCGGAGTCCGGTCACGACCCGAGCGGCTAGGTCAACTCATTGGAGGCATTACTCTCAATCAATATTTCATTTCCCCTTATTCAAAATTCATTATCGGCACATTACCACCATGTGTGCATCATGGTGTCCGATTATGACCCGACCGGCTAGGTCACCTCATTGGAGGCATTACTCTCAATCAATATTTTATTTCCCCATATTCGAAATTCAATATCGGCACATTACCACCATGTGTGCAGCATGGTATCCGATCACAACCCGATCGGCTAGGTCGCCTTGCATATGCATTACTCATTTCTCATTAGTCAACACCTCTGAATCTTTATTTCACACATATCATATCAATCCCTTGGCGCTAATGGCCACCATTATCACATCATTTTTTTTCCTTCTTCAATATTCATTTTACAAGTTGTGATCATAAACACATGTACCATAATAATTCCAGTTACAATTACAGGTAAGTGAGCACATAGATAGTATGAATAATTGCAAATCAATTAATGCATAATAACAGTCAATACACTAACCAATTCAACTCTTACCATACTTTTATAAAGGCCAACGATGCTCAATTTCAAAAAAAGGGGGTTTTAGCCATACATATCTCAATAAAGATTTCCTTACTCTTTTACAAATTTTCGGAACTCTCAGCACTTCGATCTATTGAGTAAGAATTTCAAATTAAATCCAGAATTAGAGATGAGATTGGGACTCTAGCTTGGTTCAAGCATGTTGACAAACCCTAGAGGTGCAATGTGATCTTAGGCCTCTTTTTGAGAGCAATTTATATCATTTTGTACCCCTCTTTAAATCACCACGTCCCACTATTCTAAGGTTTGATATGCATGTAAGGGATCCATTGTTATACCCATGAATCATCTCACTAGTGACCCTCTTATATCTGAGAATAAAAAATAAGGGTTGGGGTGATGAAGTCTTACCTCTTGAGATGAAGGTCTAGGGATCTTCACTTGATTTTCTTCAAGGATTTAGCCATATCTTATGGAGTAATTTGATGGGGAGACTTTCCCCTCTCTAAAAACCCTCTCTCTCCCTCTAGAAATTCTCAGAAGACTGCTTAAAATGAGTTATAACACCGGATATATCGATAGAGAGGTCGGGTTAAAAATTAGAAATGTAGAGCCCCGAGTCAAATATAATGCGATCGCAGAGTAAACATGTGGTCCGCAAAATGCTCCCTAGAAATTGGACACTCTGACCGAGACTGCGGCAAAAATGCGGTCTGTATTCACGTTCTGCAGTCGCAAAGTGCATCGCAGAACTGACCGTCGCAAAATTCAAAGGAAAGTATGCGATGACTATGCGGTACGCATTTCGATTATGCGACCGCATTTTCGACCGCATAGCTGACTTCGATTTTAACTAACATTCTGACTAACTCCGCGGCAGATATGCAGTCCACAAACCTGGTTTGCGGCTGCATTTCTTGCACTTTTCTGGAAACATATTCTTGACTTTTTAATGCATTATTCAATCTAAAAAGGTCCACGCCGCGGCGAGCGAGGAAAAATTTTTTTATCAAGGTTATATACGAGAACGAAACAATAACAATCGTGAGTTGCCACCCACGCAGCGCCTGATTTAACGTCGTGGCATGACGCAGGCTCGGAGCATCACTCCCCATTCGCATATTGGGGCTCTTCCAATATTATTATCTCTCTATCCCCTTTCTCATCTGCCATTCCATGGTAATGTTTTAACCTTTGACCATTCACTATGAACTTATTCATCCCATCCTCTGATTCAATCTCAATAGCTCTGCTTGAAAACATTTGTACCACTCTGAAGGGTCTTGACCATCGGGAGTTCAACTTACCCGAAAACATTCTCAATCTGGAGTTGTACAACAACACTAGCTCTCTAGATTTGAAGTTTTGGTCCACGATTTGCTTGTCATGCATCAGTTTCATCCGTTTTTTGTATAATCTAGCACTCTCGAATGCCTGGAACCTGAATTCCTCTAGCTTATGTAACCCAGTGACTTTGTTAGTGCCTGTTGTCTCCATGTCCAAGTTCAACTACCGCAATGCCCAAAGTACTTTGTGCTCGAGCTCCACCGGGATGTGGCATGCCCTTCCAAATACCAACTTGTACGGTGACATACTAATTGGAGTTTTGAAGGTTGTACGGTACGCCCACAATGCATCATCCAGCTTCCTTGCCCAATCAGTCCTTATTGCATTCACTGTTTTTGTAAAGACACTTTTAATCTCCCTGTTGGACACTTCAACTTGCCCGCTCAAATGTGGGTGGTACGGGATGGTCACCTTATGACGAACTCCATACTTTTCCAATAGTCGTGCGAATGCTCTATTGCAAAAATGGGTTCCGTCATCACTGAGTATAGCTCTAGGGGTGCCAAAATGTGTGAAAATGTTCTTCTTCAGAAAGCATGTTACCCCTTTAGCATCATTGGTCGGGAGAGCCACTGCTTCGACCCACTTGGAGACGTAGTCAACTGCTACCAATATGTACTTGTTACCATATAAGCTGACAAATGGCCCTGTGAAGTTGATCCCCCACATATCAAAAACCACCACATCTTGAATTGTGGTCATTGGCATCTCGTGTCTGCGAGATATGTTGCATGTCCTTTGGCATTCATCGTAACTTTTGACCCAAGCATGGGCATCCTTGAACAGAGTTAGCCAATACAAGCCCGACTCCAACATCTTAGCTGTTGTTCGAATTCCTCCAAAGTGTCCACCATATGGTGAAGCATAGCAAGCCTGCAAAATAGAATTTTGATCTTTCTCGGGGATACACTGTCGGATCATGTTATCTACATATATTTAAAGAACTTTTTCTTTTGAATTGAGGAGAGTTCATAAGGTACAATACCACTTGCTAAATAATTAGCAATGTCAGCATACTACGGTGCCTCCTCCATTATCATTGCTAGTAACTTTTCATCTGGGAATGTCTCTATAATATCCTCAACCTCTACCTTCTTTTCAGCTCCTTCCAACGTTGAGAGGTGGTCAGCTACGTGGTTCTCTGTCCCTTTTCTGTCACCTATCTCCAAATTGAATTCTTGTAACAAAAGAACCTAGCGGATCAAGCGTGGCTTTGACTCTTCTTTTCTATCAGGTACCTAATTGCCGCATGGTCAGCATAAACAATAACTTTCGTGCCAATCAAGTATGACGTGAATTTGTCGAATGCAAAAACAACAGCCAACATCTCATTTTCTATCACGGTGTAATTGAGTTGTACACCACTTAGCGTTCTGCTTGCATAGTAAATCGGGTGCATCAGTTTATCCTTTCGCTACCCTAAGACTGCTCTTATGGCATAGTCACTTGCATTGCACATGAGCTCAAACGGTTGCTCCTATTTGGGTGCAATAATGATGGGTGCAGTCACCAATCTTCTCTTCAACTCCTCAAAAGGCAACCTGCAATCATTAGAAAACACAAAGGGGTGATCCTTTTCAAGGAGTTTGCATAAAGAGTTAGAAATCTTAGAGAAATCTTTTATGAATCGCCTGTAGAACCAGGTATACCCAAGGAAACTTCTCACCGCCTTTACTAAAATAGGTAGTGGCAACTTCTCAATCACGTCAACCTTAGCATGGTCAACCTCAATTCCCTTACTAGACACTTGATGCCCTAAGACTACTCCTTCTTGTACCATAAAATGGCGCTTTTCCCAGTTCAGCACTAAATTTGTCTCCAACATCTTCTAAGCACTATTCTTAAGTTTTGAAGACAGTCCTCGAATGAATCGCCTACCACAGAGAAATCATCCATAAAAACCTCCATAATGCCCTCCACCATGTCTATGAAAATGGCTAACATGCACCGTTGAAATGTAGCTGGTGCATTGCAAAGCCCAAAAGGCATTCTCCGAAAGGCAAAGATGCCATACAAACAGGTGAACGATGTTTTCTCTCTATCTTTGGGGGCTATTGAGATCTGATTGTACCCCGAATATCCATCCAAGAAATAGAAGTGAGATCGCGCGGCTAGCCTGTCCAACATTTGGTCAATGAATGGCAGGGGGAAGTGGTCTTTTCGGGTGGCTGTGTTCAATTTTTGGTAATCCATGCAAATCTGCCATCCCATGACTGTACGAGTTGAGATCAACTCGTTATTCTCATTTTGGAAAACCGTCATTCCTCCCCTTTTTAGCACACATTGAACAGGGTTGACCCAATAGATGTTAAAGATGGGGAAGATGATACCCACATCTAACTATTTGATCACTTCCTTCTTCACCACCTCTTTCATATTTGGGTTAAGCCTTCGTTAATTTTCTCTGAAAGTTTTGTGTCCTTCTTCCAAGAGAATATTGTGCATGCAAAAAAGCTGGGTCGGTACCCTTTATGTCTGCCATGGTCCAACCAATGGCAGTCTTACATTCCTATAGCACCTGTAAGAGTTTCTCTACCTACACATCTAGCAAACCGGATGATATAATAATAGGCAAGGTAGAATCTGGACCTAATAAAACATACCTGAGGTGAGCTAGAAGCGGTTTCAGCTCCAATTTGGGTTGTTCCTCTACTAATGGTTTTGTCGGTGGTATAGCCCTCTTTTCTAACTCAAGGGACTCAAACTGAGGTTCCCTTTTCCAGAATTTTTGGCCTTCGAGTGCCATGACCCACTCAGCCAACTCTTCACCATCCATCACCTCTAAATTTGTTAGGCAAGCCTTCGATGGATCTTTAGCAGTCAAGGTCACATCATCTTCGTGCAGGATCATATCCACTGCCTCCACTAGGGAGAAATTAGCATGCTCACTGGGTCTCCTCATGGATTGCTAAACATTGAATATGACTTCTTCATCGTTCAATCTCATTTTTAATTCCCCAGTTTCACAATCGATCAGTGCTCTCCCAGTGGCTAAGAATGGCCTTCCTAAAATGATAGGTATCTCCTCATCTGCATGGCAATCCAGAATGACAAAGTCTGCAGGGAACACAAACGTCCCCACTTGTACTAACACATCATCAAGAATCCCTATCGGCCTTTTAACTGTGTGGTCAGCCAGTTGTAAAAGCATCAAAGTTGGTCTAGCTCTGCCAATGCCCAGTTTGGTATATATGGCCAGCGGCATAAAGTTTATGCTGGCTCCTAAGTCACATAATGCCTTTGTAAAGGCATATCTCCCAATAGTGCATGGGATAGTAAAGCTACCTGGGTCAGACATCTTTTGAGCCATGGGTCTTGTCACTACTGCATTGCATGTCTGTGTCAGAGTTACTGTGGACAGGTCCTAAAAATCAAACTTACTTAACGTTAGATCCTTCATCATCTTTGCATAACCTGGCATCTCCCTCAAAGCATCCATCAGAGGAATATTCAATTGAATTTGACGCAGCATCTCCATGAATTTCATGTATTGATCTTGCTTCTTTTGTTTTACCAGCCTCTGAGGGAATGGTGCAGGTATCACCCTTTGTGCACTGTTTGACGGCTTCTCTATGTTGGGGTTCTGTGTCACAAGAGGTACCACCTGTTCTGTAGCTTGTTCACTCTCTTTAGCTTCTGTTCAACCACCATTTCAGTGAGTTCTGCTGGTTCATCTACCTCTAATGGAACTAGAGTGGCTGGCATAGTCTCTTTGCTGACTTGTGCAATCTCCTACTCTCTGTCTAAATCTCTCTCATTCCGGAGACTTACTGCCATCAACTGATTCGGGTTTTGCTCATTGGTGTTAATGTTCGTGTCCGCTGGAAATGTTCCCTGGGGGCGGCTGTTTAAGGCCATAGACAGCTACCCCAACTGAGTTTCAATATTCTTTATTGCTGAGTCATGCACTGCCAACTTTTCCTGCATCTTACCATTTGTTCCAATGAGTTGTTGAAGCATACCTGTGATCCCCACCATGTTGTTATCTTGTTGATGAGGAGGTGGCTGATATGTCAACTGTTGCTTAGTTTGTTGTGGATAGCCATGTTGTCTCTGATATGGTACTGGAACCATTTGGCCTTGGGGTTGCATACCTCCAGGTTGTGGCATGTTTGGTCTGTATTACTCATTTGGTGCCGGTCTCCACTGTTGCCCTCCTTGTCTCTGACCCCCAAAGTTGTTGACATAATTTATATCTTCTCTTAACCGTTGGTTCTCACCTTTCCCACTCCATGAACACACATGAGACTGATTAACGCAGGGTGTACACAGTCCTTCATTTGTTGTGTCAACAATATGCACTTGCTTTGTACCCATCTCATCAATCTTCTTTGTCAATATACTCATTTGAGTCATGAGTGTGGCTATGTTCTCTACCTGTGAATTATTTGGGTCAAGAGGAATGAACTGCACTATTGGTTCCATTATTGTACCTCTCGTCATCCACCCTAAATTTTGGATATCTTGTCAAGAAGGACATTGCACTCGGTGAATGTCTTACTCAAAAATGCACCTCCAACTAAAGCATCCATATTGGCCTTTAGATTGTCAGCTAACCCCATGTAGAACCTCTAACTGAGTATCTGGTCTGGAATACCATGGTAAGGACACTTCACTAGCATCCTTTGAATCTTTCCCAAGTTTCCTATAAGGTCTCAGTCGGTTGCTGCTTGTACTGCAATATTTCATCAATCTGCCTTGCAGTCTTATTAGGTGGGTAGAACTTATTCAGGAACTGCTAGACTAATTCTTCCAGGTGACAATGGAATTTATTGGGAGTGAATTCAGCCAAGTCTGAGCTTCCCCGGTTAGAGAGAACGGGAATAGTAACAGCTTGATGGCTTCATTTGGGTCACACAAATTGACAAAAAACTTTTCAAGTGTTGTTGAGAGTCTTCAATGTGTGACCTGAAGAACAATCCCTTATTATGCAAAAGATGTAGCATATTGTTGGTGATCTGGAATGTCTCCACTTGAATTGGGGGCACAGCTATGGCAGTGGCCAGGTTGTCAGCTGTAGGTTGTGCCCAATCATAAAGTGCAGCTTCTAGCATAAGAGGTGCCACCACTCTGACGTTTGGATCAGCTCGCTCATCCATGATGTTTTCGTTGATGTTCTGTAGGTTACCCATGTCAATTTTGAATTGGTATGTTTGTTGTGATTGTTGGATCCTCTTGTTAGCACGGTTCAATGCCCTGAATGTTTTTTCGGGGTCTGAGAATCCTTCAAGCAGTTTTCCAGTCATCGAAGAATTCCTAGGCATACACCTGAATTCCACAAGAGTTCAAACGTGAGAATTTCAATAAAAAGATTGCTTAACACCTTCTAAAATTGATCTAAACTAATAATTTTAACATTACTTCTAAGTTGTAATAAATAACACCGTTATTTTCCCGGCAACGGCGCCAAAATTTCATCACGCCCAACTATGCCTTCTAAAAGACAAATTGGACTTAGCAATTATAATCCGGTTTTAAGTCTGGAGTCGAATCCTCGGGGAACTAACCTATCTATTACAACTCTTTGGCAATGCTATTATCAACTCAACCAATTTCCAGATGCAAGATTTTTATCAATCAATCTTGGGTTTTTGTTTAACTACTTCAAATGATATAAAAAAATAACAATATGCTAAACTGAGGATAATTCAATGGTACAAAGGTCTAGGGCATTGATTTCCCCAGTTGCTAGTTTAGCTCTTAACTCTTTCGATATAATCTCGTCGTAATACTATATGAGGATTATGAGCTATAGGTTATCGTAATTATCTCTCAATCAACTACGATAATTTACTAGAGCATTCTCTCGAAATACTCTAGATAACAATATGTACAGCTCTAATTTATCCCACCAAAGTTTCGTTATCTCTAAACCCACTTTAAAGTTCAAGTAATGAATCTCTTCAATTACCCAAAAGTGGTGTAATTCAACAGCAGTATAACCTAATATTCTTTCTCAAGAAATATAAGGTAATTAGACACGATTAATCAAGGTCATATTCAATTAATCACCGTACAAAACGTAGTTGAACAATCATAGAATAATTCAGGCTTGATTATAACAAGTTGAGTAAAAACTTCAACCAACAATTGATTCCATCAACCCTAAATCAATTGTTTAGCTACTCATAACAAAATAAGATAAAACTACAAAGTTGATCATAATGTGTAATTGCAAGAATTAAAAGGAGATAGATAAACTCTAATGTTTGGTTGATCTTCTCACACTTGTTCTTACCTCTAAAGTAGTCTAAAAACAAGCTTAATCATATCTTGGGCAAGCTTCTAGAGTTTATAAGGGTTTGGAATAAGTTTTCCCCGAGTTACACTTTGGTCCCCAAATTTTCTGGCATCTGCACAGTTTACCGCGGCCGCGGCACGACCCTGGCGCGACCGTGGTGAAGGCTAACTATTCTGTCTGTGTTTTGTGGACTGTCGCGGTCCTACCGCGGTCCCACCGCAATCGTGGTGAATTTCACCTCAATCCACTTTTTGCTTCTTTATGCTCGGGTGCTTCTTGATTGGATGTTTTCTTCACATTATTGACTCCAAAATACTCCATAGTTCTTCCTAAATCTGATTATTACCTGTGAAGCAAAAGAACACCAATTAGAGCATTTTGCTATAATTTTTCCTATAAAACAACAATAAAGCATGGTATAATTAAGTTGCAAATATCGTCTATATAGCCTAATATCACCTCCTTATCTAAATCACCATGGAGAAAAGCATTATTAATATCTAATTGAAACAAGGGCCATTGTCTTTTAACAGCAACTGCTATTAAACATTTTATGGTGGAAAAAGTCTCATTAAAATCAACACCTTCCACTTGTGTATCACCCCTAATTACAAGTCTGGCCTTATACCTCTCTATACTACCATCAGCCTTGTATTTCACCTTATAAACCTATTTACATCCAATAGGCTTCTTTCCTTTAGGTAACTCTATAATATCCCAAGTGTGATTAGCTTCTAAAGCCTCAAATTCCTTTCTCATGGCATCCTACCAAGATGGAATAGAAGTTGCCTGAGAGTAGGTACTAGGTTCAAATTTAGCATGTTTAAGAATAGAAGTGGAACAAGAAAGAGATGAAGGAAAAGTACATTGATAATCTTTCAAATATGCAGGAAGATTATGATCCCTAGTAGACCTCCTCAGAGATAAAGGGGAAGCAGACTGAGTATTAGAACTAGCAGGAGAAAGCAAAGAAGGTGGAGTAGAAAATGGCATAGGAGAACTTACAGTAGGACTCAAGGAAGAGGAAGCAGGGGACTAAATAGGAGAACTAGCAGGAGAAAGTGGAGAGGGGCTATGAAGAAAAATAGGATCAGTAGTTTCAGATGGAGGAAAGGAAAAGGAAGGATCAGAAGACAACACAGAAGATAGAGATGGAGAAGAAGAGGAAACAGGAACATTAGGTGACTTGGAAAAAGAAAAATATTTTTTATGGAATACGACATCCCTTGAAACAAAACACTTATTAGTGGCCAGGTTGTATTTCTTGGCAAAGGGATATCCAAGAAAAGAACAAGGAATAGCCTTTGGTTTAAATTTATCTCTGTGAGGTATAGGGACTGTGGCATAACATAAACAACCAAAAGACCGTAAATTAGAGTAAATGGGAACCTTACTATACAACATTTCGAAAGGGGATTTATCATTTAAAAGTTTATAGGGTAATCGATTAATGATATAATTAGTTATTAACAAGCAATCACCCCAAAAGTGCATAGGTAATTTGGATTGGAACATTAATGCTCTAGAAGATTCAAGAAGGGATATATATTTTCTTTCAACTATCCCATTTTGTTAAGGGGTGTAGGGGCAATGTGTTTGATGTATGATTCCATGTTCTAAAAAAAAATAATGATGCAAAGGAACTAGACCCCAACTCTAGAGCATTATCACTTCTAATTGTTTGAATGTTAGTGTGAAAGTGAGTTTTGATCATTGCAACAAAAGCTTTTATTAAGGGAAAGGCATTACTTTTGGATCCCATTAGGTGTGTCCAAGTGGCTCGGGTATAATCATCGACGATAGTAAGGAAGTATCTAGCCCCAGAATAAGTTGCAGTATGCATGGTAAGGACTCCAAGTATCAATGTGAATGAGTTGAAAGGGTGAGTTGGTACTTATAGTACTATCTGGGAAAGGCAACCTAGTTTGCCTAGACATAGGACAAACATTACAAATGAAAGACTGTTTGGATGACAAAGAATCAAACAAACCAGAAATGAGTTTCATTCTAACAAATGGAACATGTGCAAGCCTTTGATGCCAAACCACATTAATTTTATTCATATTAGTAGTACTACAATTAAAAGGAATATCACACATATCAGGCAGAATAGAACCAGAATTACAAGTAGAAGAAGGAACACAAGATGAAACAATATTAGTTATGCGAGAAGCAAGCTGAACAGAAGATGAGACAATATTATTTGTGGAATCTAAATTGGTAAATAGCTGAGAATGAGAGGAAGGCCTTTTCCACATAAGCTTGTACAGGCCATTATCCAGTTTACCAAGATCCAGAGGCTTCTTCAGAGAAGGACCCTGTGGTATAAGTAAACAAGATTCATAAGCGAATAGAACAAAATATTTGAATTGTTGTATAATCCAATGTACAGAGATCAGATTGTGTTGGAAAGAGGGAATATAGAGAACATTGTAAAGAATGAAAGAAGGACTTAAACAAAAAGAACCATTGCAAGTCACTTTTACTTTATAGCCATTAGGAAGTGATACAAGATAAGGCACAGGTAAAGGAGTAAGGTTTGATCGAAAATCTCTATTAGATGTCATATGGTCGGTAGCACCAGAGTCAACTATCCAGGTTAAATCTATTGATTGTAAAAGCATGCAAGAACTAGAACTAGAACCACTCAGCAGATCATCAGTTAGTAGAGTACCGGCAAAATTGGCATAAGCCATCAGATTAGACTGAGGATTAGAATCTGATAAGTCGTACTGTTGCAGTAAATTCATCAACTGATTGTACTGCTGCATTCTCAGACCAGGAATCATGGAACTTTGCTCAGGAGAACTAGAGACATCAGAATAAGAAGAACCAACAACGTTATAATGTCCACCATCAGAAGACTAAGGTTCAGCAGTAACGTTTGTTGTATTTGCTGCAGTTCTTCTACTCTTAGTGAATTTGAAATTAGAGGGAAAACAATAAAGTTTATAACATTTGTCAATCAAATGTCCAGATTTTTTGCAGTATCTGCAGAATAAAGAAATCCTCTTCTTATCAACATGCATCTTCTGGTCAAAAGCTACCCTTTGGTTGTATTGCTGTTTTGGTGGTGGAAGAAGAGGCTTAGGAAAGTGACTAGCATTTTCATTAAAGGAGGCTGACTCTAAATTGAATTGAGGAGTAGAATTCATATGTCTTTGACTCTCATCTTTGAGTAAGATATTGTAAACAGTATCAAGTGAAGGTAGTGGTTGCATCATAAGAAGATTACCCCTAATACTAACATAAGTTTAATTGAGCCCCATTAAAAATTGATATACCTTGTCTTCCTCTAACTCCTGTTGTAAACCAGATTTAGCAGCACAACTACACGAACTCACACGATTCTTTTGGATGAAAGCCAACTCATTCCACAACTTCTTTAATTTGTTAAAGTATGATGCTATATCAAGAGACCCTTGCTAAGTAGATGCTAATTCTTTTTTAATCTCAAAAACTTTGGTTCCATTTACAGTTCCATATTGTTTTTCAAGTTGGTTCCAAATGCTTTCGGCTGTTTCAAAATATTGAACACTCTCGGCAATTTCAGGTGATAGGGAGCTGATTAACTAAGATATTACCAAATTATTACATCTATTCCAAAGTTGTAATTCAGGATCATCATCAACATGTTTAGAACATGTTCCATCTATAAAAGCTATCTTATTTTTTGCTGACAATGCCACTATCATATTTCTCTTTCAACCCCCAAACCCGATTCCAGAAAATGGAACTTGCACCAAACAAGTACCCGTAACATCAGAGATATGTATGAATAAAGGACACAGAAGGATCTGGAATATATGTAGAGCTAGCATGGGTAGAAATAGTTCCAGTCATATTTGAGTCAATTGAGAACAAAAATTGTACATGCAATAAGGCAATTGAGGGTTAAAATCACTAAAACCAACAGAGAAAGACTCACACTAACATTGTATGAAAAGAATAGGGTAAGAGGTACCACACTTCTTCGCAACCGGAAGAAGACAACCTTCAAGGTTAAAACAAAGTTCAACTAACCTCCTGGAGCTCAGAAACACAAGAAAAACCCACTCGAAACCATATCAATGTCAAAGCCCGAGTTCAATTTTCGACCAAAACCAAATTCTCATTCGTAACTTTTCAGAACAAACTGAAATCCCCGAAAAATATTAGAATAAACCATCGTAAAGCAAAGAATCATCGGAAACTACTGTAAAATAGAGAGGCGACACGGAACAGATGAAATCGAAGATGAAGAAAACTTGGACAAAACTTTGTGAGGGTAATATCGGATGAAAGTAGAGGACCATATCTATAAGAATATGTGCTCTGATACCATGATAACTTTGAATATAAGCCAAATTCCCATAAAAATCTAACTATGGTTCATGAGAACAAAAATGAGAGAGAAAGAGAGCTTCAGATGTTTCTGTATACTCGAATGGCAAAACCGTCCAAATGTGTACAAACTATACTATATATACATTGGGCCAAATGTCTTAAACCCGAAAATTAAAACCCAAAACTTAACAAAATAAAAGCCTATACAATTAACTTATACACAACTGGGCCTATTTCTGTCGAGGCCCAGATGCCAAATAACCTTCAAGTCCAACAATTATTACACTTTGCATTGTCCAGGATTAGGAGTGTTCATAAAAATACGAAAATCCGAACCAAACCGAAAACCAAGCCAAACCGACCAAAAAAATCAATACTTTTTGGTTTGGTTTGGTTTTGGTTTTGAAATTTAAAAACTGATCAAATTTGGTTTGGTTTTGATTTTAATTAAAAAAAATCGAACCAAACTAAATATAAGAGTAGCTATTTTAAATTTATTATTACACCTACATATATGTATACTTTTATACAAAGTTTTAAAAAATTTATAGTAAATATTAATCGTTTGCACTTTTAGTACAGTCCTTTACCTTTACATTCTAGTTTAATTGGTAGTTTTCTTTTGTTAAGTGTAAGAATCTAGGACTCAATTAAAAAATTTTAATTGAGTCATTAAATTATTCATCATTATTTGATTCAATTATCATCAATATATCTTGGTAAATAATAGATTTCTCAAAGAGCAATTGATTTGATAGTGTTACGTTGAAAATATGATCGCCAAAATGTGTGTTTGGTAGAATAAGTCTTATATTTAAGAAAAAGCCGACAAATAACCGAAAAAATCGAAAAAACGACGTAAACCGAATCGAGAAAAAAACGACTTAATTGGTTTGGTTTGGTTCTAATATTTGAAAAACCGACTTACTTGATTTGGTTTCTTTTTAGGGAAAAACCGACCCAAATCGAACAATGAACACCCCTATCCAGGATCATCAATTTCTCTGTACTCTGTACCTCAGCACTGGGCAGTCATATATTGCCTGTGATTTTACATGATTTTAGCAATGTTCACACTTTATTTGCGTGCTTCCTGTCTGTATCTAATATGGCTAAAATTTCAATCGGTTTGTCACCTCCAAATAGTTGAAACATGTGTTCGTTCTTTTAATTTGGAATACAAGAAATATTTATATATGTTGCAAGACTTTACTTTAGTGCTCAATAATGACAGCCTTTTCTGCAAAATTTGCAAATAAGACTACTCATACTCACGGATGTTGCATATGCATACAGCAGTAATTTTGACCACGATTGCCCATTCGCGGTAGCTAGAAGAACAAGAGCTAGAGTAATGTTTAAGTTTTGATATGATGATACCCTAGAAAAAGTGATAATTTGATATAATGCATGGGTTAAATTTCAACTGATAGTGTACATTTTTTTACCTGGACCACATATAATTCCTTAAATCCTATATTTCATTATGCGTGATGTCCGTTGTTATGTTGATGTTTCGTTGTGGGTTATTAATGGTTTATGTAGTTTCCTTACTATTTCCTATGGTAGTATTGTTGTCTATAGTTATTGCTTTTACATTTATTTTCTATTTCTTACGACATGTTGTTACTATTTTTTATCTTCTATTGTTGTCACTGGTCTATTGTTTATTTTTCTTCTTTTCGAGCCGAGGGTCTTTCGGAAACAGTCTTTCTATCCCTTCGGAATAGGAGTAAGGTCAGCATACACTCTACCCTTCCCAAACCTCACTTGTAGGATTTTACTGAGTTGTTGTTACTGTTATTGTGATGTCTATTCTTATGTGGCTTACTTTTAATCAGTGGCGGAGCTAGGTCTAGGTTGAAGGAAGGAAGTACTTCAAAAACTATATATGCAAATAAGGTAAAAACGATTTTATTTGTTATATATGTAAAAGTTGTTGAATTTCATTCAGATAAAAAATAAAAAATAAAAATCTAGTGAGTGACAAAAGGGATTCAAAAATTGTAACTTTTGAATCCCTTATAAAAATTCCTCATTTAGCCACTTCTTCCAATTCTTTGATTTTTCTTGGGCATACGTTATGGAGTGCTTCATCTTAACTCCTATTATTATTCAAGGACTCCTTCGTGGAAAATTATACAAGTTAGTAATATCGAAACGACCATGATATTGGAAAATTTATGCCTAATTAATTATGTAGAGAATTAAGTAATCTATCTGCTAAGCTATGTGGTAATGGGACTATGAGCTTGAATTTCTTTGGCAGACCTCAGAACATAGTACTTCACCTATAGCAAGCTAAGAACAATATAATAGTCCAATTATTTAGTATCTACTCATATATATTGAGTTAATCACACTGAGCCGAGGACAAGTTAAGTCATAGAAAAGCTTAGAGAGCTACGTATTGCGATTAAAGATTTTTACATTCTACGTTTCAATTAGTTACTTTTTTTTAATTGTGTTATTTAGTTAACGAATTTATGTACCCTTTGGTTTTAAGTTTACTTAAGGTGTGTTTTGTACGATGAAAAATATTTTTCAGAAAATATTTTCCAATTTTTATGTTTGATTTAGGAAAATATTTTTCTCGTGAACTCATTTTCCTCCATTGGAAGAAACTATTTTCGAGAAGGGAAAACATTTTCTAAAACTCTTTTTCAACTTTCTTCATCCTATTCCCCATCCCTCCCAACCAACCCCCACGCCACATACCCGCCCCCGCCCCACCTAACCTACCCACCCCCTCCCTACCCCACCCTCTACACCCACCCTCACCCTAAATAAAAATGTTGTTTATAATACTTTCTTTTCATGTTATAGATAGTTTTTTTTTTATGTCAACAAATGAGTGTTTTCTTTTCATGATATATTTTCCTTTTCACTTTAACAAAAAAAGTATTTTCTTTTCATGATGTAAAAATAGTATTTTCTTTCATTTCAACAAAATGTATTTTCTTTTCATGATGTGGAAAAAATATTTTCTTTTATTTTAATAAATGATTACTTTATTTTTATGTTGTAGAAAGAGCACTTTCTTTTCAACCAAAAAAGAAGTATTTTCTTTATAGTAATGTAGCATTAGTTCCTTTGGGTTTGTGTGAATTATTACAAGAATAATTAAATTGTTGAAGAAAATGGAGTTCTGAAAACGCTAGGTATTTGGGAGGGGGGGGAGGAAGGAAACATGGGGACTTGGGGAAAGGAGGTGAGGATATATAGTAGCATAAAAAAATATTTTTCTTAAAAATATATTTTCTACTCTCTAACCAAACACTAGAAAATATTTTCCGAAAAAAGTTTTTCACTCACCAACCTAACATAGAAAAATAAGTGATAAAACCACTCATTTTTCATGAATATATTTTTTAGAAAAGCATTTTCCATATAAAAAAAAACATTTTTGTTCATACCAAACATGCCCTTAATGTGTAAATATATTCATATTATCGGTATATAAAACTAAACAATAAGAGCATATAATAATTAAGGAAAAGAGGGATGATATACTCTTGGCTCGTCACATGGGCAGATTTAGAGTATTAGATACGAATTCGAATAAACCTAATAGTTTTTGCTTAGTTCTTATATTTGTAATTTATAAATAAATATAAGTATTTAATTACAAACTCAGTAACTAAGATAAATTCAAAAACTATAAACTTCAAATCATAACTCTACCATCTCTTTTGAAAAATGAAAAGACATAACGCCCAAATGAGAGAGATGCCTCAATTTTTTATCATCAGGGAGAGGGGGAATTATGTGGTGCAAAAGACAAAAAGGTTCAGAAGCAGAAAACATGGTGTCTGTATGGGTCTTTTTCGATTTTAGTCTACGGGGAGGCCTCTAAAATTGGCTAAAAGCTTCCATGTTTGAAAAGGATAAGAGCAAATTCACAAGTCTTTTTATCTCATGCCATCCAAATAGTCCTAATTCATACCTGTCGGCTCTGCACAATTTTGTCTAGTGTATGCTCAAATTTAGCAAACGTAGATTGATGATTTTGAGTGATCTGAGTGGATATCAATTGACATTTCATGATTCATTATCTCTTTGTTTGAGAAAGTGTGATTAATACAAGTATTCTGACATCAAGATTTAAAATGTTCAAAATAAATACGGAAAAGGTCCAAATACACCCTTGAACTTTACGATAAGGTCTATATATAACCCTCGTTAAAAGTTTGGCCCATATTCAACCTTGCCGTTACACTATTGGCCCGGATACCCCCCTAGACTTTAAACGGAGCCAAATACCCCCTTGGACTTTACGATAAGGTCTATATATAACCCTCGGTTTTTTAACAAAATATTTTTTTTTTTATAAAAATATATTTGTAAAAACTGAAAATATTTTGTTGAAAATAATTTCTTCAGTTCTTAAAAAACGAAAAAATTTTGTTAAAAAATAAATTTTTTTCTGTTTTTACGAAGAAAAAAAAAACAGTTTTTACAAATTTATTTTTCCAGTTTTTACAAAAAAAAAATCTTTAAAAAAACTGTAAAATGAAGAAAAAAAAATTTCAAAAGCGAAAATAATTTTTTGAAAATATTTTATTCAGTTTTTAAAAAATAAAAATAGTTTGTTAAAAACTGAAAATGTTCTAATTCCTCTTGGTTTTACATTTTTTTTTCAGTTTTTACAAAAAAAATATTTTGTTAAAAAAATGATTTTTGCAATTTTTTTAAAGTTTCACAAAAAGAAATTTCTTTTTCTTTTGGAAATATTCTAATTTCTTTTTGTAAGACTTTAAAAAAATTGCAAAAATCGCTTTTTTAACAAAATATTTTTTTTTATAAAAATATATTTTTAAAATCAGAGGAATTAGAACATTTTTAGTTTTTAAAAAAATATTTTCGTTTTTTAAAAACTGAATAAAATATTTTCGCTTTTGAAAAATATTTTTTTTCTTCATTCTTTAGTTTTTTTAAAGATTTTTTTTGTAAAAACTGGAAAAACAAATTTGTAAAAACTATTTTTTTTGTTGTAAAAACAGGAAAAAAATTTTCATTTTTTAACAAAATATTTTCGTTTTTTAAGAATTGAAGAAATTATTTTCAACAAATAATTTTCAGTTTTTACAAATATGTTTTTACAAAAAAAAATATTTTGTTAAAAAAACAAGAGTTATATATAGACCTTATCGTAAGTCCAGGGGGTATCAGGGCCAATAGTATAACGACAAGGTTGGATATGGGTCAAACTTTTAACGATGGTTATATATAGACCTTATCGTAAAATTCAGGGGGTATTTGGACCTTTTCCGAAATAAATATGATCATATGTACAGTTGCTAGTATCTATTGTCAAAAACTACATCCGTTACTGGTGAGGTGACGAGAAATCCTAGCTCGCGAACATTCATAACCCCGGCCCCACCTATTATATTCATGTCAGAAAAAAAAAAAATATATATATATATATATATATATATATATATATATATATATTTCTGGTGGCATATTGCATATTGTAAAAGACTAGTGGGCAATGACACGAGGCAGACGAATAGCACTCCAATCAGTGAAGTTTATCTTAAACCTAGACTATATAGGGGATGATCCACACAAAATCTTGCACTTCAAAAGAAAGACAAGTTTTTAAATTTTAACGAACCGCGATTATCTATCTAGTTCAAAGTTGGATATGCCGTATGGGGATAGCTTACACTTGTATGCCTTCTAACGGATCAGACTAAATTTTAAATTAAAAATACTACAAGACTCTTGAAATCCTAAGAGTCTATTAGGATTTCTTGGATGTTACTCTATCCTAAACCCTAACTCACATCTATGTAAAATGATACATATTCTTTTGAATAGGTATCTCAAAATTCCCATAAACTCTTGGGATATTCACAAAGAGATCAAAATATGGTTGAATACTTCTTGACAATCAAACAGTTCGAGAAGCTAGAGATCAAATACATATCCAGGAGGTCTATCCATCCTACATTCGAGAAATACACTGCTTCAGTCCTCGAATCACGGAGATAATCAGAAGAGAAGAATCAAGGGAGAAACGGAATTGTACTCACAATTGATTAGTAAAAATATTTTTCTCTTGATTTGTGATTGCAGGGTATTTTTTATATCTTGAAAATTTATGCAAACACCTTGCTTGGCTTGTCTTACGTACATTCTCCATTACAACATATATCGACATTGTGAAAGAGTTTCTGCATTATAAAATCATCAAAATAGTAACTACATAAGTAAAACTAATTCATTCTTTGATAACATCACATGGTCACTTAATTTGCGAGTATTCCAGCAAAATTCAGATTCCTCATATATCAGAATCAACTACTTTGTTCAATGAAATATCTGATTTGAGGTCACTCTTTTTAGTTGAGAAGAACCTGAACAGAATGGAACGGACAATGAAAAGAAAGATGCCAAATTGCCAAAAGACTTTGATTTGGGGTGGCGGGGGGTTGAAGATGACTTCTCTAGGTAATAAATGTAGTCTAGTTGGGTGTGTTTGTGCCTCCCAAGGTTTGACTATCTGGTCCAGAATTAAGACACTGTCGGACCAAACGTGTACCAGAAGCTGATTAGAACAAATTTGTGAGGAGAAACTTGGATGCCGCTGTCCTTAAGCTGTCTGTCCCACATTATTTTGGTCCCTAGCACCACCTCTAGTCAATTGTATATATGCCTTGGGAAGTTAACTAATGCAAATATTGTCTAGTGAGGTGAAAGATGGTAATAATACATTTGCTAGAACAAATCACCTGATTTTTCTTAAGTTGTGTAAATGAGTCTCAAAGAAATACTTACGAGAATAAAAATACTGGGCAAGCTTTTTATGTCCCGTTCCATATGAAATTACTACTATTTGAACAGTCAAACTATTTTTTATTCAAGTGCCTGCTACCACTCGACAAGGAATACTCTTGCCGCCTGAAACCTACAGTTACACTCTTGCTAAAGCGTTGGGCTTCGGGCATTTAGTCATAATATAAGGGCAAAAAGAGTGGTCATAAAATTATTCGATGATTACGTTGGGCTATAATCAACGTTGAAAGCCACAAATATTAATAGATGGCAACCTTCAATTATTGCCCTTTAAGCATTACGGCTAAAATGCGAAAACATATGGAACAAAACGATAGACTTGCAGAATTAAAGGCAGAAATAGATGTGAGTACATGTACGTTCCTGGGTTTGTAAATGTTTGTACAGTACATTACCAAATCCTTTCTTTGTGGTAGCAAAAGGAAAACATATTCTCAAACCTAGGTAGGACCATAGTAATACTAGTATAGTCCTTGAGTCATCTGACTTTTTGGAGATACTAGGGAAAGCCATCCATCTGCTCAATATTTCTTAATGTTTCAACAACACATTACACTTTGAACGAATTCATATAGTTATACTTCAGAAGCACAAAAAATAAGAGAACAGAAAATAAATTAAGAGGAAAGTAAACCAGGAACGGAGAACAAATTGAATTCTGCTTTTTCTTTCAGGTCTCACACAGCTAAAAGAGATAATACTAACAAGAAGCTGGCATACAGAGAACTACCTAGTATAACCAGCAACTGAACTAATTGAAGCGGTTCACAATAATTGGCTGTCACCAGAGAACTTGGTCAATTGGATGCTAGATCTTTTAGTGAGTGCGGATTCTACTGCTTTCAGCATTTCGTATAGGATAAAAATACGGATGAGCCTGCAATGTCGATCACAGTTACAGTGGGCAACAATTCTAAGAACCTTGAACTGACAACATATTGCCCAGTAGAAATCAAAGACGATCAAAGGAAAAAATTGGGAATTTTAACCTTCATTTAAGGAAAAGAGAGAACTTTCTTTATTTATTTATTTATTTATTTTGGAAAAAAAACGAAAGGCAGGGAGGATTTTACCATTGCTTCTTTTGCAGTTGGTCTTTCCTGATGATCGTAGCGGAGCAGTTTGTCAACAAAATCAACCGCCTGAAAAATAAGCATTGCACATTTTTAGGTAAACAGAATTTCACCTCATTGTATTCATAAAATCTATCAAAACTAGCTTTCATACCTCGGGGCCTGCGAGATGTTGGTTTTCCAAATTAATAAACCTCGACCATGGTTTCCTACTATGTCTGAACAATGAAAAAGTCTAATTATCTAGCAGAGAATAATACATTTGAAAATATAGTTTTTGAGTTGACAATACTAACCGTCCAACAAGGGCTGCAAGATGAGGATCTAATTCCAATCTATACTTGTTTAGATAAGAATTTAATTCATCAGTCCCCAGAATCTGATGATCAAAACATAAAAAGGGAACTTTTAAGGGGTCTCCACATCAAAGCATTGTACTCTTTTCTAAATGCAAATATACAACTCATTCATGTTTACCCTGGTAATCTTACAAAAAAAATTGGTCATATCATCTTCCAAAACAATTTAGAATTCTTTTAAGACCCGGTAAGGATGATGAATACTGAGCAAGGCAGGGCTGAACTGACAGTTGAGTTAGGTGAGCCAAGGGTGATTATATTTAGCACAGGTGCAAGACCACAGTTCAACAAAAACAGAAATGGGACTGCAATGAACATAGATCAGTCTAGCTCAAAAGAAATCATATGCATCACGAACCTACTTTCCATTTAATTGTTTGGAGAGCAGACACGAGTCCTGCATTTCAGAGACACCCACCAACAAACTATTTCTATTTGCTAGCCGTAGCCAAGCTTATGTCTAGACTCATTTAATGGCACGCATCCGATATAGGTATTGGTAACTATCCAATATTAGTACGTGCAGCCTTCTGCTAATTATGTAGAGCATTTTGAAGTATCTGCATGGAACACCTATAACCCTGTCACACCCATCCCCCAATGCAAATAAAAGATTTCTGGCCTGCACGTGATTTGATATGACATGCTGTAGACATGAAATTGAAATTAAAAAAATCCACTGCCAACCACAGTTCAACAAAAACAGAAATGGGACTGCAATAAACATAGATCAGCCTAGCTCAAAAGAAATCATATGCATCACAAACCTACTTTCCATTTACTTAATTGTTTGGTGAGCAGACACGAGTCCTGCATTTCAGAGACACCCACCAACAAACTATTTCCCTTTGATTAGCCGTAGCAAAGCTTATGTCTAGACTCATTTAATGGCACACATCCGATATAGGTATCTCTAACTATCCAATATTAGTACGTGCAGCCTTTTGCTAATTATGTAGAGCATTTTGAAGTATCTGCACGGAACACCTATAACCCTGTCACACCCATCCCCCAATGCAAATAAAAGATTTGTGGCCTGCACGTGATTTGATATGACATGCTGTAGACATGAAATTGAAATTAAAAAAAGCCACTGCCAAAACCTCTCCCCCCCCTCCCCAAACAAAAAAAAACATGTTTAGCTTTCAGATGAGGGGGTGTGCATAATTCAAGATAAAATAGTCAACAGTATAAACATAGGAGAAAGTGGGACTCAGCAAGGGAAGAGCAACAGGGTTGACTGAGAAGTAGACTAATGAAGCAATCTTTCATTGGCTTCTTTTTCCAGGTTTAAGGCATTTTGGCAAAAAATAGGATGCAAGGATTTTGGATGGAGTGGAGGCTCGCATTCGGTGTTCTGTGTGATCAGAATTAGACCTACTATGCTGTATGAAACTGAATGTTGGCCAGTCAAAAACTCATATTCAAAAGATGAAAGTAGCAGGGATGAGAATGCCGAGATAGATGTATAGGCGTACCAGGATAGATAAGATTAGAAATAAAGTTATTCGGGACAAAGAGGGAGTGGCTCCTATAGAGGACAAGATGTGCGAGTCGAGGCTGAGATCAGGGACGTATCTAGGGGTGCTCTATGGGGGACGTGAACCCATGCTCCCCTAGTAATGTTATATTTTCTCAAAAATATTTAAATATACCCATACTCAAATATAATATGATGTGATGGTTATTTGGTATACCTCTCTAAATGAGGTTGTGAGTTCAAATCTATGTCGATCTCAATTATTTTTTTTTCTTTTTTTAGAACTACACGCCCATGGGAGATAGGCGTGTGCGGTGTCACTTTTTGCGTATTAATTAAGTACTTTTTCTTTTTGTTTCTTTTTTTGTTTTGTTTATTCTTTCAAAATTTTCAAACATTGAAATTCCTATTTTGCTTTTGTCACCGTAGAATCTTATATGATTAAACAAAATGTGTATGATAAACTAGTAGCAATGTGTGATGTATAGTTGATGTGTTCCACTGATCCCAATATTTTTAACATGAAATATAGATATAGATGTAAGAAAACTACTATTTAAAAATTTTAATTTTGAACTTATAATTCAAGTGTAATGAGTGCACAATAGTAAGAAATAAAGGTTGAACCCGTAAAATTTATATCCTGGATCCATCTCTTCTTAATAATGCACCCATCCTTCCTGGATCAACCTGTAAAATTTATCTCCTAGATCCATCTCTTCTTGATAGTGCACCCATCCTGCCAAAACCCTGGATCCGCCTATGGCGGAGAAGATTCGGGCACGTGAAGAGGAGAAGCACTGATGCTCCATGATAGGATATGAGAGGTTGGCCATGCCAGGTCTAAAATAGAGGCAGGCCAAAGAAGTACCAGGAAGAGGTGATTAGGCAGGACATGCCGCTACTTCAACTTATTGAGGATATGACCCATGATAGGAGGATATAGAGGGTGAGAATTAGGGTAGAAGATTAGTAGGCAATCGATAGTTCCCCTTTCATTACCAGTAGTATTAGTAGCACTCGTGTATTTTCCTATTCTTCAATCTCCGTTACTTCATGTTGTTTCGTTCACTTTGTTTATTTTATTTCCCTGTTGTTACTATTTGATGCTACTTTTATCTTTTTTCATTCTCCTTTTCTCTCCTTTTTCTTTTTCATCTTTTTTCTTTTCTTTCTTCTTTTTTCATCTGTACTTGAATCGAGGATCTATCGAAAACGAGATGCGTGATTCTACTGGGTATGTTGTTGTATAGGATATAAGAATTTTCTAAATGATCAAGTCCCAGAAGAAATAGCTTTTCTACCCCTCGGGGTAGGAGTAAGATTTGCGTACACACTACCCTCCCCAGACTCCACTAGCGGGATTACACTGGGTCGTCGTTGTTGTTGTAGATCAAGTCCCTGAAGAATGGCTCCAGATTACTCCCTTTCCCCTCACCAAAAAAAAAAAACTAAAAGAGAATTCAAGAAACAAAGGAAAAGATTGGAGACAAATATAGTGTGTCCTCTTATGCACATAAGATTGCAACCACTCAGTCTTCTGTCAAAAAAGTTCACTTGTGGGGAGAGGGAACAATAAATGGAAAACTTCCATTTTTTTCAAGTAAACTCAATATTCTCAAAAGCTTCTTTGGATTATTAAATCCACTGCCAACCACAGTTCAACAAAAACAGAAATGGGACTGCAATGAACATAGATCAGTCTAGCTCAAAAGAAATCATATGCATCACGAACCTACTTTCCATTTAATTGTTTGGAGAGCAGACACGAGTCCTGCATTTCAGAGACACCCACCAACAAACTATTTCTATTTGCTAGCCGTAGCCAAGCTTATGTCTAGACTCATTTAATGGCACGCATCCGATATAGGTATTTGTAACTATCCAATATTAGTACGTGCAGCCTTTTGCTAATTATGTAGAGCATTTTGAAGTATCTGCACAGAACACCTATAACCCTGTCACACCCATCCCCCAATGCAAATAAAAGATTTCTGGCCTGCACGTGATTTGATATGACATGCTGTAGACATGAAATTGAAATTAAAAAAATCCACTGCCAACCACAGTTCAACAAAAACAGAAATGGGACTGCAATAAACATAGATCAGCCTAGCTCAAAAGAAATCATATGCATCACAAACCTACTTTCCATTTACTTAATTGTTTGGTGAGCAGACACGAGTCCTGCATTTCAGAGACACCCACCAACAAACTATTTCCCTTTGATTAGCCGTAGCAAAGCTTATGTCTAGACTCATTTAATGGCACACATCCGATATAGGTATCTCTAACTATCCAATATTAGTACGTGCAGCCTTTTGCTAATTATGTAGAGCATTTTGAAGTATCTGCACGGAACACCTATAACCCTGTCACACCCATCCCCCAATGCAAATAAAAGATTTGTGGCCTGCACGTGATTTGATATGACATGCTGTAGACATGAAATTGAAATTAAAAAAAGCCACTGCCAAAACCTCTCCCCCCCCTCCCCAAACAAAAAAAAACATGTTTAGCTTTCAGATGAGGGGGTGTGCATAATTCAAGATAAAATAGTCAACAGTATAAACATAGGAGAAAGTGGGACTCAGCAAGGGAAGAGCAACAGGGTTGACTGAGAAGTAGACTAATCGAAGCAATCTTTCATTGGCTTCTTTTTTTCCAGGTTTAAGGCATTTTGGCAAAAAATAGGATGCAAGGATTTTGGATGGAGTGGAGGCTCGCATTCGGTGTTCTGTGTGATCAGAATTAGACCTACTATACTGTATGAAACTGAATGTTGGCCAGTCAAAAACTCATATTCAAAAGATGAAAGTAGCAGGGATGAGAATGCCGAGATGGATGTATAGGCGTACCAGGATAGATAAGATTAGAAATAAAGTTATTCGGGACAAAGAGGGAGTGGCTCCTATAGAGGACAAGATGTGCGAGTCGAGGCTGAGATCAGGG
>MU733430.1:68425-91272 GCA_026770625.1 Nicotiana glauca
GTGTCACTTTTTGCGTATTAATTAAGTACTTTTTCTTTTTATTTCTTTTTTTTTTTTGTTTATTCTTTCAAAATTTTCAAACATTGAAATTCCTATTTTGCTTTTGTCACTGTAGAATCTTATATGATTAAACAAAATGTGTATGATAAACTAGTAGCAATGTGTGATGTAGCATATAGTTGATGTGTTCCACTGATCCCAATATTTTTAACATGAAAAATAGATATAGATGCAAGAAAACTATTTTTTAAAAATTTTAATTTTGAACTTATAATTCAAGTGTAATGAGTGCGCAATAGTAAGAAATAAAGGTTGAACCCGTAAAATTTATATCCTGGATCCATCTCTTCTTAATAATGCACCCATCCTTCCTGGATCAACCTGTAAAATTTATATCCTAGATCCATCTCTTCTTGATAGTGCACCCATCCTGCCAAAACCATGGATCCGCCTGTGGCGGAGAAGATTCGGGCACGTGAAGAGGAGAAGCACTGATGCTCCATGATAGGATATGAGAGATTGGCCATGCCAGGTCTAAAATAGAGGCAGGCCAAAGAAGTACCATGAAGAGGTGATTAGGCAGGACATGCCGCTACTTCAACTTATTGAGGATATGACCCATGATAGGAGGATATAGAGGATGAGAATCAGGGTAGAAGATTAGTAGGCAATCGATAGTTCCCCTTTCATTACCAGTAGTATTAGTAGCACTCGTGTATTTTCCTATTCTTCAATCTCCGTTACTTCATGTTGTTTCGTTCACTTTGTTTATTTTATTTCCCTGTTGTTACTATTTGATGCTACTTTATCTTTTTTCGTTCTCCTTTTTCTTTTTCATCTTTTTTCTTTTCTTTCTTCTTTTTTCATCTTTACTTGAATCGAGGATCTATCGAAAACGAGATGCGGGATTTTAATGGGTATGTTATTGTATAGGATATAAGAATTTTCTAAATGATCAAGTCCCAGAAAGAAACAGCTCTTCTACCCCTCGGGGTAGGGGTAAGATTTGCGTACACACTACCTTCCCCAGACCCCATTAGCGGGATTACACTGGGTCGTCGTTGTTGTTGTAGATCAAGTCCCTGAAGAATGGCTCCAGATTACTCCCTTTCCCCTCACCAAAAAAAAAAAAAACTAAAAGAGAATTCAAGAAACAAAGGAAAAGACAGGAGACAAATATAGTGTGTCCTCTTATGCACGTAAGATTGCAACCACTCAGTCTTCTGTCAAAAAAGTTCACTTGTGGGGAGAGGGAACAATAAATGGAAAACTTCCATTTTTTTCAAGTAAACTCAATATTCTCAAAAGCTTCTTTGGATTATTAAATGAAAGAAGAAAGAGTCTTAACAGCTAGAGACCCTCGTTGTCCAAAAAGTCATCAATGAAATCCAATTATTAGGGCAACGATAGGCAGATCATAATTTACTTAGTAGGAGTTTGGACATAAATTCCAAGATTTTTTTCCAAATTTGAAATTTCATTAAAATTTGATTTGAAGATGAAGTTAAGTTTGGTTATAATTTTTGTAGCATATTTAGATGCATTTTTTTCAAAACCATGAAACATGATTTATACCCCACAATTTGTAAAAAAATATCAAAACCACCACCAACTTGATTATCCTACCTGAAATAAACAATCAAACATCCTGATTGTTCAATTGTATGAACAATCTCTAATAGAAGTTGTAGTGGCTCCTTCAAGTAAAAGTATAAATTGTAGATCTAACGGTGGATGTCAAAATATAGTCCAAAATTTAATTACAGATTGAGGTCCTTTTATAAATTTCAAAAATAGGGTAAATTTGTACAACTTCAAAATACTAACTTTCCAGTTTTCCAATTGAAAAACTGGTTCTCATCAGTTTTTAAAATTCGAAAATGCATTTTCAAGTTGGATTTGAAAAATTGTAAAAAGTTCATAACCAAACATTGCTTAGAAAATTTTAAAAATTTCTTATGTCCAAACGGGCTCTTAATATGGTGCATTTTCCCTAGTATATAAATTTGGGAAACTTACACAAATGTCCCAAATAAATCTCAGCTTACCAACCTCTAGTCATTAGTCATAGACTTACCAAAACTAGCCAACAAAAATTGAAAAACTAAATAATAGGGTTCTTTCTCTCTAAGAATCACATGCAAAAATTACCTTCCATATTTTTAAGCGTGATTAGCAATATTAGATACAAGACGGAAAGGAAATTTCATGGATGTGGTAGCAAATAAGGTGATGAAATACAAAAATCTATACAATATTCCAAAAATCTAAACAAAAAAGGAACTTTCGCAATGGGTATAGTTGAAATTCATTGAAAATATATAGATAAGTCAATATACAAAATTTGAGGAAGATTGGAGGTGATTTGGACTGGTTTTGTATCAAAATTCGTAATTAAATCGAGTTCAAAAAAGTCTTCTGCGACACATGTATCAAACATGTATCACGCATGTATCACACACACAGGTATACATGGATACACATGTGATACACCATTGATACAAATATGATACATATGTGATACACAAATGATACAGAGTGTGATACACGTATCATTTTTTTTCATGTTCAGCTTTTACTTCGAATTTTCAATTCAAACCACCTCAAAACTTCACCAAATCATCCCAAAACTGAGATTCAAGCTCCTTAAGTTGTACCCAATCTATTCTAATAGCACCCACTCAAAACAAAGCAAAAATTTGATATTTTTTGCTACAAATAGCTAATTGGCTAATTTGGCTAATATTAGTAATATTTTATCAATTGGTCAATTTTTGTAATGAGCTACTTATAAATGGACATAGCTGGTAATTTCCCTATAAATTTATCAATGAGCACCATGCAAAAAGAAATGCAAGAACAGATGTAGTCTCTCATGGAGATTGTGGTTGTGCCAAGGTGCCCGTGCATGGATGGAACATGAAATTCAGAAGGGGCAGTTTTGACTGAGGTTGACAGAATCGTACCAGTATCGAACGAGCTTAATTAGATCTCTATTAAAGCAGAATCCTCAGATTCTTTGATCTGGAATCTGCAGAGAAATGGGACTACTCTGTTCACTCCTGCTATAGTAGTCTGGTATCCTCGAGATGTCCTTTTCTTTCTTGGCCCAGAATGTATTTTGGTTTGCTCCTCACGGAGTACCTTTTGAGTTGGATGTTAGTCCAAGATGGTTGATTGGACAAACTCTAACTTGCACAGGAGGGGCCCACAAATTTGCAGTATATTTTGTAAAAAGGAGGTAAAGGACATCAGACACTTGTCTCTTCATGTCCACTTACGGAGCCTTGTTTTGAATATTTTTTGCACTAAAATGGGTGATGAAATCAACCATCAAGAACCTTCTCAGTAGATGGACAGGAAACAAAGGGTACAACAAGAGGCGTTTTGAAGGAAAAACTTCATCCACAGGCATGCTGAAGTGTTAGATGTTTATGTCATAGCTCTCTGGTCTAATCAGTCAGATATACATGAAAAGGAGAAAAGGAATGTAGATATCAACAATTAACAGAGGTAATGTATCTTATGGAAAAAAAAAATTTACATCCAAGCACTATTTTAGTGCTTGCCAATTTGCAGTAATATAATACTTGCTACTAATCTCCAAAAAAAAAAAAGCAAGGGGAGTTGATAATCTTAACAAGTGATAGAAAAAGTATCAGACAGTAGGCTTGTGGGTGACTGGATAGTATGCAAAGGCCAATTATTATTAATGCTTATTTCCTTTATTCACTGCTTGGTCTCATTTCTAAGGTGGACCCTGTTTAACTTCACATGATGGGTTGTGGATGGAGAGATCTGTGCTCATGATTAAACTTCATACAGTTGGAACAAGCTCTATATGTAAACCATAATTTGCTCAAAGCGCGCGCACACACACGTACATGTACACACACACGCACAGAGTAAATGGCTATATATAATACGCACACGCACACGCACACGCGCACGCGCGTGCACGCCCATGCACTATGTGTGTGTGCGCGCGCGCGCGTGTGCGTATTATATATAGCCATTTACTCTATGCGGGACATTATCATAAGCACCATAAGTCCATAATCACAATCGCACAATTTCACATTGTTTGTGAAAACATTTGATCGGGATGAATAAACACTATTAAGGCCTCATTTGCTTGTACTCAATGGAAGTCTGAATCTTAATCATTCAGATTTCCGATATTAAGTGCGTTTGTTTTTAAAGTGTGAATCTTAATTATTTAGATCTTAATTATTAAGTGTATTTGTTTTTTTTTTTACTTCACAACCACTTAATGGATCTGAATAGGCCTGTATGATTAAGATTTCTAACAGAAACTTAATTTCATTAAGATCCTATCACATATTCATTATTAACTGTCGTTGCCGCTGCCGCCTACCATTATCAATAACCACCTTGCCTCCACCGCCTCCACCACCATGCCACCATCATCCTCAATCATAGCCTCCATTATCGACCATCACCACCTACTATCCCCACCACTCCGACCACCATCATTCTCACCCACAATCAACACTCATTCGCATCACCACAACTGACCACCTTATCCCAATCAACAACCACAGTCGGCACTGCCCGTCATTTTAACCTACCACCACCGGACATTATTAACTATCACCACCCACTACCACTATCCTCAATCATAATCCCCACCACTACCAATCACTACTAGCTACTAGCATGAACCGTCATTATCAACCAAAACTACCACCAACCACCGCCTCTAGCTGTCATTTACCCGTTAGTCATCACCACCAACAACTATCATATTTTTAAATAACTACATATATTATTGATAGAATATTAGATTAGTTAGTATCTCATTTGAATTTTATGTTTATTAATTTTCAAATTAAAATAGATTTTCTACATTCAAATGTTAAAAATCAAACAGTCTTAATTATTTCTATTCAGATCTCAATACACATCTTAATATATTCAGATGTGTATTCAAATTCAGATGTGTTAATCTTAATACACATCTTGATATTCAGATGTGTATTCAAATTCAGACGTCTTAATCTTAAAAAAACAAATGAGGCCTAAGATTCTTTCAGGATTAGCTTCACATGTGAGTTAGTTACCAATTTATCAAAGAAAGAAAAGGAAGATGTAACTTCATTCCCAAAGCATACATGCCATATATTAAACATCAAAGGCTAAACGATAAACTTCAAGGTGGGCATTCTACATACCTTCGCAATCTTCACAAGCTGATCATAATTGTCATGCCCAAAGAAGAAAGGCTCCTTCCGGAATATCTATACAGTACAATTCCTTAGAAGTAAGCATCAAAGTGAGAGGAGACCTTAACAGACAAGTAAGTTCTGACTTTTGGACCTCAGTATCTGCCATTCATGCATGATTTACCAGACGAGAATCAGTCATGAATGGCATTAAGTAAGTACCAAGTCAAGGACAAATAAAAAAAGGTAGAGAGCATAACACATGTAAGATGAGGTCTCGAATGTGCATCTGTATGATACCAAAGTAGAGGCAAAAAATGGTGCAAAAAGATTGTTGCTCACCATTCCTGCAAACATACAACCTAGACTCCACAAGTCCAACGAGTAGTCGTAGTCTTGCAAATCAACAAGTAGTTCAGGACCTTTGAAATATCTGCAACCATAATGAGAGGAGGCAAGTCCGTCAGAAGCTACACAATGAGAAACCAAAGAAGCCCTCCAAAAATATGGAGATTAGATACAGAATTAAAACTAGTTTTTGGTATATGAGGGGAAAAGGGCAGAAAAAGCATATGTAACCCACATCAATAAAGTAACAAAAGGTGCATTCAACAAACCAGAATCATTTTTTCTCTATTATGGCAAAAGACCCTAGGATTTTATAATCACATAAATGAGGTGATACTTAATTATAAAGCCTCATGTAAGTTCTATATATTCATGGCTGGGGGAATGCTCTTAACTATCATAATACGTATCCCATTGAACATGACTAATAAATAGCGGACAGACAAAATACTTCTGCTTTGATTCTTCCGAGCTCAAAAACCTCCCTTCTGTTCCTTGCGCTACCAAACCCAATTCCTTACCCCAGCTGGGTTCCTGACCCTAACACTTGCAAGGAAATGCACTTCAAAATCCAATTATTATCCTAACCTCTCTATCTCTCAAATTGCATTCCCATCAAAATGAAATCTTAGTATTAGACTGCTAAACCAAGTATAAATCCAGCATATACGTTTTCGAGTCAAAAATTTGGCCAGCCTATGTAAGAACTGGAAATACGATTTTCTAATATGCATTTCTTTTCTTTGGGTAAGTAGGTTTCTAATTATGCATTCCCACCAAAAAATTATCCTCTTAGATTCAGGAGCACAATGACACAATAAACGCATGCATTGCCTCCTAGATTCTAAGCATAATCTTTTTCATGTTATCATCCAAATAAAAACATGGTAAAAGCTATAAAACAACAACGAAAACTATTTCTCAATTCCAAGCTAGTCAGGAGCAGCCATATGAATCCTCAATATCAATGTCATTCCATTCAAACCGGTTTCATTCAAAGCTCAATAATTTGGATTAAGATAAATTAGGTTCTCACTTTATCCAACAAAAAAAAGGTGTGTTCTCCAACATCAAAGGTTCTCTAAATTTCATTTGAAATAAAAATTTGCAAACAGATCTAAAGGCTCCGGGTAAACATTGGACCTAATATAAGCTCATCAACACAACTAAGTGTTAATCCAACTAGTTAGTCTCGTCAATTGGGATTGTTTGCTTCCATTGTGCTCTATTCTACGCTAGGTGCACATGGATTCCCAAAGAAAGGTGTTAAATTGGTGATGCCAAAGGCAGTGAATAGCACTCCCAGGGTGCTGGTAAGAACAGAGGATGAGGAAACACCGAAAAAACTGTTCAAAACACAATATCTATTTAGGCACACTTTGGAATGCATGCAAACATAATCTCACTTGATTTGAAGGAATGTTTAACTTTGACGCAGTACACAATACGAAATGTAGATGTTTACTGGTTGTAGGACGTCCAATGTAAATAATTTTGACACTTCGATGGACTAAAGGAGTTATAGTCCTCCTTTCTAGATCCATGTAACCCCCCCCCCCCCGGGTGCTTTAATATGCAGAAACTTCTATTACTTAGCCCCAACAAAGAAATGCTAACGACTAGAAGCAGATTGAGATTCCTGCCACCACTCAATTAGTAAAAATAAAGGAAATAAGAGAAATCCTTATTCAAAAGTTAAATTGATATGATTTTAAATCTCAAAAGACAAATGATACAAACAGCAGTGGAAGATCGAACCTAGAAGCCACACGGACATTATATTCTTTTCCAGGATGATAAAATTCTGCAAGTCCCCAATCTATTAGCCGAAGTTTACGCTGGTCATGATCAATCATTACATTATGGGGCTTCACATCACGGTGCATAATACCTTGAGAATGGCAATAATCTAATGCCTGCAGAGGATACAGTAATACTTGAATTCTCTGGCACCTCAAGAAAATATCAATTGCAAGGCATAATATAGAAATATATGTAAAAAGAGTCGAGTGTGTAAAACAACAGCTGTATCACAAACAACTGTCATGATCCCAGACTAGCAACATTCATTTCGCTCCATTATAACTCATTTCATTCTTGTGCACAGTAATTTGTCTTTTAAGTCTATAACATGTCAATAATTTTATTGTACTCAAACAGAGAAATCTCATCATATTATCAAGTCGAAATAATATGAACCTGAGATGATAGTTACCCATCTTTAAACTCAAATCTCGCCAGTCAGCCAAAAATCAAAAGAATGCGTCTTCTCCAATCATAATAGCAAACAAGGAGCTTTAGATCATACTCCAAAATACTTGTCCACTTTGACTTGCATGGAGATTGATAATACAAAATCTAGTTACATTTTTTTCTTTTTGATAAATCATATCTGGCTGCATTATTTTTTTCGCTTTTTTTATGACGGCGGTGCCCGAACCAGCTTGCGCACACCCACATCTAGATACATCATTATATTGAATGGAGAAGATATATTTTGGACAATAGTGTCAAACTAAAGAAATGGAGAGTTCAGTTAAAGATATTAATTCAAATGGACGGACCTAAGAAAAGAGTTCAAACTTTTAGATAGGGTAAAAATGGAAATAGATCAACTATTATGCACATTATCATTCTGCGAAATTTGTTCAAAAGAGTAGTGAAATTTCTCACTAGAAATAAGTTCATTCTCAAAGAAAATTGCACATAATCATCTTCAGATTGTATCCGAAAAAGAGATTCAAAGGGAGCATCCTGTATAGCAATAATATAATATTACTATAATCTATAGCAAGATTCCATAACCAGGGAAATATTGAAGATAAAACGAAGATCATATATTTGAGAGGCCTTAAAATCCACATCAATAGAGAACTTGCCTTCAACAACTCATAGATGTAATATCTAATATCGAAGTCGGAAAGATTAGGATACAGCACTTTAAAATCTGTGTTATTCACATATTCAAATATAAGGCTTGGGGTCTTCGATTGCTGATCTCTGACGATATCGAGTAACTTCACAATATTAGGTCCACCACAAAGATTCTGCAGTATCTTAATCTCACGTTTGATCTGCAGTTAGTGTCAATAACATATAAGTACCTATACAAAATAACGTGCAAAGATATGCTGACAAATAAGAGATCATGAGTCGGAATGCCCACAAAAAGACAAATGCACAGATTACTTGCAGATAAATGATACTCCAGCACACAAGTAATCAAGAGCTACTACAGTAAATTAACAAAACATAAGCAGTTATAGATATATGCAATTGAAAGAATTATTTGGCTAAACAGTGAAAGATTAAGAAAGTTAAACCAGAAGATATCTAATGAGCATAAAGAATATCAATAATATATTATGTTGCTCAGCAACACAGAATTACGCAATGACTAACCCTTTTAAGGACTTGAACTTTCTAAGAATCTGATTCCGTGGTGTAAGATGACAAATGTATATGATGCTGATACCTTGATGGTTTCCTCCACTCCTTATGTGTAGCACTAAGGTTTTGAGTCTTGCTTTTTAGTATTGCGCCTACTTGGTGCCAGTTTCTGTAAATAATACTCACCTTACCTTAATATTCTATTCTAGTCACCCCGTTTCACCTTCTTTTCAGCTCCAATCTTAAACAGTAGACCGCATCTTTCAAAACTCAAGCAAGTTTTCCTTTCTCCATATATCAAGCCAATTTCAACATCTCAAATGAGCCTATTCTTTTTCATTACTTATCCAGAAAATGAGCTTACTCTAGTTCATACTCAAATAAAGCACAATCAAATGAAACAATATGCCATTCTCATTCCTCAAAGCTGAAATAAAACTCGTCCAACAATAGATATATTTGACACCTCACAATGAAAAACTTAAAAATTCTGAAAAGCACCAATGTCAGCTTATAAAACCAGCACTGAATAAGGATATTATATAAAGAAGGAAAGAAGGAAAAAGAGCAACCTTTTTCTTCTTGACAGGCTTAAGGATTTTGATGATGCATTTGTCATTATTAGTAGTGTGAATTCCCTCAAACACCTCGCTGTACTTTCCTCTCCCGACTTTCCTTACCACCTCGTAATCATCCTGCTCTCTATACAACCAAATCAACAAATAAAAAGTTAACTTCGTTCAAACAACCTTAATTTATAGCTATAAACAAAGTAAATCAAGCAAGAAATGAACAAATTACCCCCATTGAACAGTAAGGGATTCATAATCCCAATACTCTTTGGGTCGGATCACATTGATGTCCGTATAAACCCGGGCCTTGGACGGCGCACCGGGACGCCGAATAGATTTCCCTATTTTCTGCGCCAGGGTTTCGGATAAAGTCGCCGACGGTCGATGAAGATAAGGAGATGACGGTGACGGCGGAGGTAACGAAGAAGGTGATTTGTGTTTGTGTCGGGTGAGAGAGAGCGACGGAGTTTTCGAGGAAAACCGACGGAGGAGAGAGGGGAAGAGAGAAGAGGTGGCCGGAAAAGGAGAGAGGAGGCGATGGTTGTGGTGGTGGCGGAATGAAACAAAGAAGTGAAATGGCCGTACGGCCATCAAACAGGGAAGGAAGATTATATATTTGGGTAATGGGTTACGCACACAATGCTTGAAATGGAACCCTCCTTTCTTTTCCTCATCTTCTTTTTTCCCTTTGACTTTGCATCTCTCATGCGTTGCCTAAACCTACTTAATAGACTCAAACGACGCCGTACGTCGGTATTTTCTGAATTTCTTTTTCTAGTCTCGAAGGAATTGAGGAAAATTACCTCTACGCCCACTAAGATCTTTTGTGGAGTATTTATTTATAGATCTAGTAGGCGTTTGGACAAAAAAATTGTAATTTAAAAAAAATATATTTAGAGTTAAGCTGAAAAATAGCATTTAAAATTTGGAGTTGTGTTTGGACATGCACTTCACTTGAATAATATTGCAATTTTGTGAGTGAGAAAAAAAATTTAAAAAGTTACTATTTATTTTGAAAAATTCATTTTCGAATTTTTTTTGAAAAACTTGTAAAATTCCATGGACAAACACAAAAAGAAAAAGAAAAAGAAAAAGAACAAACGGGTCCCTAATGTGTTGTTTTTTATGTCAGGTAAAAATAGTTACAATATAACTAAACTAATATTTGTAACAAACTAAAAAATCAAATTTCCCGAGCACTTCCCTCTTCTAAAAGATGAAGGACCATAATAATTTGTTTATTAATCTCGAGTTGTATACATATAACTTTACATATAAATCACTATTTTATATTTGAACTGATGATTTAGAAGATAAACTATTAAGCAATGGCATTTCTTTGTCAAAGTATAGTTTTCTTTTTGCTATTTAGAATATTGCTTATAAAAAGAAATCAAGATAGGCAATTCTCTTTACACCAATGCTCCATTCATATGCCAAGGATAAAAAATAACCGCAAAAGCAACTTTATTTACCTTTCTTATTTGGCAAGGCCAACAGACCATAGATGTTATTATTAAAATTGAGAAGGAAAAGAATAAAGTCGTGGAATGGAGAATACCACGAGATTCTTTTAAGTGTATTGTTTATCACGATAACTTTGCACTTTGTAAAGCTAATAACTTGAGATGTATGTTGCTCAATCATGGGGCAATTACAATGGCTACGAATAGGGCAAAGAATTTCACAAGTAAAAAGGAAATCGATGAAAAAAATATACTCCATATTTATTGTTTTAAAATAACCTAGCCAGTTCATAAGTGATAACTCACTTTGAAGCGTATATAATTTCCTTACAAACATGAATTACTATAGGCCATGCGAATCTCAAATCTCAATATTCATTACTAATCCAACCATCATAATTATATGTCATACTTTATATATTCGCAAGTTGACTATCGTGGAGATTTATTTTTCAGAAAAGAAAAATGCCTTTGTTCCACAGTACCAAAATTACTGTCTTCTTATGGACATATTCGTGATTATCGATTGAAAAATTATTTTTACATATAGAAACACTTGTAGGAATAAGAAAATATTTATTTATTGGGAAGATAAAACTTTATCCTTGTCACGACCCTAAACCCGGTCGTGATGGCGCCCAACACAACTGTTAGGCAAGCCCGACCAATTTCACTCTCAACCCGAGCATAAAGCTCAAAATCATTTGTTTGAAAAACATTAACAGCGAAGAAACCAAAAGTATAACTGATAGATAGAAAATAACCCGAATATCAACAATACTGAGCAACCTCCCAAAGACCTGGGGGTCATGAGTCTAGAACCTTTACCAGAATAGCATAATAATACTGTAATACAACATAGTCTAAAGTACGCGAAAAAGTCAAATAACAGGAAATAGGGGAGGAGTCGGGTCCTACGGACGTCAGGCAGCTACCTCGACAACTCTGTATGAAAACTCTGAAGAACAGCAGTAAGCTCAGCTAGCTCTCGAAGTACCTGGATCAGCACATATGGTGCAGGGAGTAAAGTGAGTACTTCCAACTCAGCGGTAATAGACATGTATAATAACATTGAAAGTAAGAAATCCCGATATACGACAAAGTAAAGCTACAACAGTACCTCTACACATTTAACAGTGTAACATCAATGAGTATTAACAGATAGAGCAGATAAGTATCAATGCATGAATGCAATGCAAATGCACATGACAGCTGCGGCGCGCAGCCCGATCCATTTGGGTACCCGCGCTCACTATGGGGGTTCAGACTACGGAGGGGCTCCTACAGCCCAAGCGCAATATCATAGTAACATACGCTGCGGCGTGCATCCCGATCCACTATCAGTCCAGCTATATACATGCAAGCCACACAGGCACAGTCAAACTTACCATTTTTACTTCCGATTATCAGTAATTATAAATTAGGTATTCAAAACCTTAGAATTTTACTAGCCATTTCAAAATAATGTTTAGCTCAGGACTGATATCATGAAAATATGTTATATATCATGGAACAGTGATAATAATCCCTACGGGATCCAAATAACCGGCACGCAGTCCAAATATATCCATAACCATCCAATTAGGAGGTTTACCAGCTAATTTATATCCAACAACACAGTACAACAATACTCGGGCGGACTAAGCCATAGTCCCCATTCACAATCGACCCCGCGCTCATCGTAGAGCACGTGTCTCGCCTCAATATAGCGTCACAGTGTGATATACCGGGGTTTCAAACCCTCAGGTCATCATCCACATCTATTACTCACCTCGAACCAGCCACGAGACTAATCTGCTATGCCTTTCCCTCTTGAATCAACCTCCTCGGGTGCCGAATCTGATCAAAACCACAAAGAATTCATTATAATATGCTAATGGAACATAACCCAATCGAAAGAACTCGAAAAATACCCAAAAATACGAAGTTGGCAAAACCCGAGCCCCCGGCCTACTTCTCAAAAAATTACAAAATTTACATTTCTGGAATCCTCGTCTCGCCATGAGTCTGTACATATCAAATACACAAGAATCGGAGTCTATTTGGCCCCTCAAATCGTCAATTTAGACTCTCTTAGGCTTCAAGCCCTAACCTCCATTTTTACCCTTTAATTCCTTGAATTTTCAGTGTTTAATCCTTGTTTTTATACCATAACAACACTATTCGAGGCTACAAATTCATACCTGATGGAATCACCTTCGAAATCTCTCCAAATCGCCCAAAATCGCCTCTTCCCGAAGTCCCAAAATATTTTTCTAACTTCTGAAATTTCGATAACACTGTTCATTAACCCTCAGCTTTCGCTTATGCGGTCCCACTACCACTTATGCGGTCTTTTGACCTCTTTTGCGGTTATCATTAAACCTCCCAAAAATCACTTTTGCGATCATGCATCTGCTTCTGCGGTTTTCCAACTTCCGCTCCTGCGGTTATTTTTGCGCTTTTGCGGAACCGCTAATGCGACCAATTTCCGCTTTTGCGGAATTCTCCTGGGCTCCCCCTTAGCCGCTTCTGCAGCTCTCCCACCGCATCTGCGGAATCGCTTAAGCGGCTCCTTTTCCGCAGATGCGGAAATAACAGAAGCCTCACAGATCAGCTGCAACACCAAGCTTCCAACCTCCGTTTAATCATCCGAATTCACCCCGGGGCCCCCGGGACCTCAACCAAAAGAACCAACACATCCAACAACCTTATACAAACTTGTTCCAATCCTCGAAACACGTCAAACAACGCTAAAACCAATAAATTACATCGGATTCAAGCCTAGTTTTCATCAAAACTTTCAAAATGCGCATTCAATCAGAAACCCGACCAAACAATGTCCGAATGACCTGAAAATTTGCAAACATATCCAAAATCACCTAACGAAGCTACTACAACTCTCGGAATTCCATTCCGACCCTCGGATCAAAATCTCACCTATCAACCGGAATTCGCCAAAATTTCAACTTCGCCAATTCAAGCATATTTCTACATCGGACCTCTAAATTCGATTCCGATCGCACTCCTAAGTAACAAATCATCCCCCGAAGCTATCCGAACCACCAAAATTCACATCCGAGCCGTCTAACCACATAGTCAACTTCCTGTTGACTTTTCTAAAACAAGTTTCCTTCTAAGAGGCTATGTGCCCCATTTTCAACCAAAACCAATTCAATTACACCCGATCGAATCTAATACTGATATTGAAACGTGAATCAACACAATAAGGGAAAAACGGGACGGTAACTCACGTGACGACGAGCCGGATCATCACAATCCTAAATAATAGAATTCAATACTAAGTAGTAATGCAACTCAAAGCATCGCATTCGAGTTCAAACAAGGAAACGAGGTGGCGCATGCCCTGGCAAGAATGGCACTACCAACCAGGGGCGGAGCTACCCTTGTCTAAGGGGTGTCAACTGACACCCCTTCGCCGGAAAATAACACTGCGTAAATAGGTATTTTTTAAAAAAAAATTGAATATATACAAGAGATTGACACCCCTTGACACAAGACAAACTCTTAGTGCAATGGTCAAGGGGTGTCAAAATTTACACAAGGTTGTAATTTCCATTCCCGATAGCAGCAAATTTTTTTTAATTTTGACACCTCTTTGTATAATTCCTGGCTCCGCCACTTCTACCAACATGAATAAAATCTCTCTTTTGCCAACCACACTGGAACTTGCGATAGAACAATATCAAAAGGATTTGGAGGAAGTTTCTTCTGTTAAATATATTTCTACTAATGTATGTTCTAAGTTGGCTGCTTTATTAAACACTGATGCTTGCAAGGCACTGCTAATAGTGTGTAATATGTTGGATGTTTAGTTTCTAATATAATATCCTTATCGTTCAAAAAAAAGAGTTCACAAAAAAAAATTGATTTCCTCTTTTCTTGTATTATAAAAACCTAAAAGAAAGTAGTACTATATTAGAAAAAAAGAGGTGCAAAATTACTACAATCGCATGGAAATTTCTCCTAATACCTAGTGCTTAGGTAGAGTACTATAATCCTAAGGAAACTTTGGCATCCCGCAGCCACCATGGATGAGATTAGGCACTTAGGTAGTCTAGCATGACTTATGTGACAATACTGGTTACTTAATTTGACTAAGTACCTATACCATACCTGGTGTTATCCCTTTATAATTTACAATTTACACCACACCTGCTGCACGCAGTTACATCTGCCATACTTAATAAATTATTTTTTATAGATTTAATTTTATATTAAATCTTGAACATCCTTAACGAAACTCCTAATTTTGCCATTTATTTGTCACATTCAATAGGAGTTTGTCATTATCCGGAACCATAAAAAAGTATAGTAACTTATCGTGAATATTTGGTATGCAGTCGCCCAAACACTGTACTACAAGGATATATAAGACTTTTCTGGAGTATCTATTAGCTTCTTTACCTACAGTAATTGTTGGGTTTAGTTATTTAAAACAAAAGAGGAGTGAATGGAAAATGATGGAAAAAGAAATAAAAGGAAATAAAATTTTGAATTAGTTCATTTTATAAAGGAACTTTCTCCCTCATTGGATAGGAAGAGGAAAATTCGCGTGCTTATATATGGAAGCACATCTTCTAGCTCTTAAAGAGTTGAGAAGAGAACAAGCTATGCGTTGTTGTCGTCGCTCGGCTCGACTTTGGCTTCAGTTAATTGATTGATTGTTATTTTTTGGACCAAATTTATTTTCCTTTTCAATCATTTAATATTTCATTTTTCTAATATTTTTGCGCGAAAAATATGAATTTAGAAATTAGCTGAATTATTTTCCAACAGTCAAATTTGCGACCAAACATTCCATACAAATATTTTTTGCAGAATAGACACTTTATCAACGAACATGTACCTTTGCACCTATTGGAACTCAACTCCATTGGCTATAAATAGAGAGGCTTAGCCTCATTTTCCAACACCGAATTTGAAAATTTCTCCCCTCTATTTTTTGCATTCCACATTGGTTTCAAAGCAAAAACATAAGCGTTTTGTGTGATTTTCTCCACTTTTTGAGTTGTTGATGTCTGTGATTTGAAGTGCCACTATCACAAAATAGTTATTCCATTCTCTCATGAGAGAAATTAATCTGAAACCTTGGGCAACTGTGAGGGGATTAAATTCCTTAAGGACACACAAGAAACTTTTGGGCTCAAATTTTTTTTAATTTTCTTAAACTAACATAACGTCTTCTGATTTTCTGGTTATGAATACAGAATACTAACAAGCTTAAGGAATTTATTATTTATTTCTGTGTTCATCTTACTTCCTGATTTGGGAGACTAAAATCCTAGCGATTTTCTACTCCCGTTTTGGAGATCAAAATTTTCGAATTTTCTACCATAACTTGAGATTAATGTCTTTGTGACTTTCTACTCAATCCGAAATTAAAATCATTGTGACTTTCTGCTCGATTGTTTGTATACGGATTGAAAATATAAAAAATTCACCGAGATACTAATTCTGTTTATGTTAATTTCTTTTATAGAAAAATTACAATAAGTACGGAACAATAAAATAGTTCTGTTGGGACGACTACTGCTGCAATGCCTACTGCGTCTTCAAGTCGCACAATGTCTGCACCTGCAATGGCACTGGTAGAAAAATCCGGAAAACATTTCTGCGTGGACTTCAAGTGCTGCAGCAGAAAATGTTTCTGTCACCTAATCACATTGAGTATGCAGCGCTTTATCAGCAAGGACGTTCCAATCTTGGGATAAGATACTCCTGTTAATGAGCGGTTTGTGGTCACGGAGGCATGGAAGCACTCTAACTTCTTGTGCAAAAATTATATATTGAGTTATTTGGAAGATGGCTTGTATAATATTTATAGTGTCATGGAAACTTCAAAAAAGTTGTGGAACACTCGTGAAAAGAAGTACATGACGGAAGATGTTGGACTTAAAAAGTTTGTTGATGCAAAGTTCTTGGACTTTAAAATGGTTGACAATAAGTCCGTCATAACTCAAGTTCAAGAACTGCAAATCATCGTTCATGATTTCCTTCCCGAAGGTATAAATCGAATCAAAATTTTTATTAAAGATATCGATTATGTTATTAATTCTAAATTTATGATTGTAGGTATGGTCATAAATGAAGCGTTTCAAGTTAACAATAATGGGTGCAAATATTGTTGAGGAAGCTTCGACGAGCAAAAAGGTAAAGAAGTCGCTAGACCAAAGAATTACCCAAGCAAAAAGAAGTTCAAAGGTAATTGCCACAACTGTCGAAAGGTTGGATACAAGGTTGCTGATTGTCGTATACCAAAGAAGGACAAGAAGAAAAGCTAAGCAAATATGATTGAGATGAATGACAAAATAGATGAATTGTGTGCCATGCTTTCTGTATGCAACCTAGTCAGAAATCCTAGAGAATGGTAGATTGATTCTGGGGACACTCGTCATGTTCGTGCTAACAAGGACTTGTTTACTTTTTATGCTCCCACTGAACCCGATGAGACAGTTTTATGAAAAATTCCACTACTACAAACTTGAAGGAACGTGCAAGGTAGCTTTGAAGATGACTTCTGGCAAGATTGTGACTCTAAATGATGTCCTTCATGTTCCTGAAATGCGGAAGAATTTATCTCGACATCATTTCTAGTCAAGAAAGGCTTTAAGTATTTTTTTTGTTTTCAAAAAGGTTGTAATTAGTAAGAATGAACTGTATGTAGAAAAAGTTTACCTTACTGGGGGCCTTTTCAAAATCAATTTAATTGTCATTTGTCGCGCCCCATTTTTCCCTCTTTGCATCGAAATATCAGGTTTATGACATTTTGGGTATGAGAAAATTCATTCCTTTTGGGAACTAGGTTTTTGCATTTAAAGAGTCGTGATCGGTGTGGACTCAACCCTTAGGAAGAGTGGGCGCTAATTACTTTTACCCAATAGCGGTACCGGGGTCAATATCCACAGGGAGCTAGATTTGGGAGTCGAGTATTTGTGAAGTCTAGAAATGCATTTTGGCTTCTAATTTTGCTTCTATCATTTTTGGTTTTTCTTTTGTTTATCAACTAAATCTATCAACTACAGTTGTAAACTAAATTTTGCTAAGTAATGATGCTAGTTGTATGCAATAAGAGAAAAGCACTAGGGTCGTAGCACTCACCTAGGTGACTAATTAACGGGTATAGAATTCTAATACAAGGATGATAATTAAGGGGAATATGGATAACCGTTGCACTTTAGCACTCACTCTCACACCTCTCGGTAGAGAGAGTGATTTTTCCCAATTGACTCTCTCGAGACCAATTGGGTAGGCTAATTTGCCCAAGCAACTTTAAGGTTCAAGTAGGGTAATTACTCTCTCGAGGTTTAACCCGTTACTTGGGACTACCATTCTCATGGGTCCATCCCAAATCCTTGTTGGGTTAATTGTGAGGTCATAGACTCTCTTTCTCAAGAAGAGTCAAGACCCACTAAGCTAGACTTAGTGTTTGCAACCACCAAATCTAAGTGAAAACATACAATCAACCCAAATACCAAACACCCAACATCATCCAAGCATTAAGCAAAAACACCCATTAATTACCCACACTAGGGTTGAGCCACAACCCTAGCTAATGGGTTTAGCTAGACATGGTAGAAGTAGAAATAGAAGAAATACTAGAAGAGATTGACATAATCATTAACTACAAGCTTAATCTACTTGAATCCACGTTAATTACAAGAGAAAATTGCCTAAAGTAGGCTAATATCAAGTGCCTCATGCTCAGCTGCTCAAACAGATTACAAAACTTCACCTAAAAGAGTAAAATGTTCTATTTATACTACACAGGAAAAACCGGACAAAAATACCCCTGAGGGTCTGGCGCGTACCGCATAGAAATGTCATGCGGCCGCGTAGGGTAACTGGTCTTCATATCTGGGCTTCTGGACTTAAGGATGCAGACCGCGTAAAAATGTCACGCGGCCGCATAGGTTGAGTCATGCGGACCGCGTGGAAATGGTGCATGGCCGCACTGTAGAGATCGTCCCATTTTGACTCTCTGATCTTTTACCCACACGGACCGCACTGATTTGGTGTGCGGCCGCGTGGAACTTTGCCTTGACTTTTTGAGCCTCTGATCAATCATCATTGCGGACCGTGTAGAAATGTCTGCGGTCCGCGTGGATCTTCTTCAGAATTGCTGATTCTCTGAACTTTCCTGCGCGGCCGCGTGACAAATCAGTGCGGACCGCGCAGGTTGGGCTTTAACTTGATAGCTTTCTGAACCTTCCTGTGCGACCCCACATCAGAACAGTGCGGTCCGCGCAGGTCACCTATTTCCCCACTTTCAGTCATCTTTTGATGCTTGGCAGGTTTCACTCCTTTTTGAGCTGATTTGTGATATTCATCATCTAGTCGCTCAAACCTGCAATCAAGCGAAACTTGTAAGCAATTTAGGACTAATCAAGAGAAATTTATGCACAAAGCTCAGGTAAGAATGGGTATAAAACATGCACAGTTCATAGTTATCAACTCCCCCAAACTTAAACCTTTGCTTGTCCTCAAGCAATTAAAATGAGACCTACCCCTCAATAGAAAACCTCCAAGTAATTCCTGTTTGTCCTAAAGTAACCTCAATCAAGCATCAATTGGGACTAACAATTGCCCTTAATGCGAATGCATCATTAACACATTTAAAACTTTGAAAACTTGTGGATCATGTGTGACACAAGAGCCTCAAGGGTTGACACATCTCATCAAGGAACCTTTCTCAAGTACTTTGGTCATTGTGGAACCCAAACTCACACATCCTCGACTCTCCATAAGTGAACCTCACCTTTTAGAGTATTTGCACACAAATCGAGGTGAAAGGATTTCTCGCTCATCTCTCACAAAGAAGAGACCCTAAGTTTGACACTAAGTACCATATGATTTCCCTTCATGTAAGTATCCACTAATATAGGCTTCCCTCAACTCAAGATCATATAGGGATTTTGAGGAGTCACTGTGAAGGCTTTTGGGTAAAGGTAGGATATGCTTTCGTTCACATGGGTTCAATCTTCCCTTAAGCGCTTCCTTTGATTCGTTTTGGCACATTTCCTTGACTCCAATGGGTGATTCACCTCTTTCAAGGGGTTAGAGAGACACATTGTCACTCTTTCTTTTGCAATTCAAACCTTTTTCTCCTTTTGTCTACTTTTTCAACCCTTTTCATATTTTTTTGTTGTCCTTTGATTCCCTTTTTGATTCTTATTCTCTTTTTGACTTACTTTTTGTCTTTCTCTCTTTTTCATTGCATCCTTTTCTTTTGCTTTTGTACCTTTTACCATATTGTTTCCTTTCTTGTCTCTCCCCCCAAACTTAGACATTCGCCACTACTCAAGGGAAGATTTGGGTGGCAAGAGAAGGTCTAAGTGAGAACGGGTATAGGCTTGTAACTTGGTTTATGAAAGAACAAGGTTTTAAGGCTCAAAAGGGTGAACTAGGGATCATTACATTGGTAGGTCATGAAATGGATCAAGATAGCATTTTTGGATCAAGGAGAGCCTACAATCACTTCTCAAGTCAAGTTCCACCTATGATTTCGCCTCAACAAACATTCGGGGCAAGTTCTAGACCATTGGCTCGGTACTTGGGCTCACAAATCGAATTCTCGCCACACATACACTCAAGGATTGCCAAAGACGGAGTCGAGGGCCCACAACGACCTTGGATATGATTCAAGCGCACAATGGCTCAACATGACCATATGATGATTGTTTGGTCAACACAAGAGTCTCAAGGCCACGACTTTCACCATCCTAAACACAACTTAATGTCTTTGACCATAAGATTAAAGGAAAATGTGCTAGGCCCAAGTGAAGCTTTGCCTGAGGTACCCTTAACTACAAAAAACTTGAAAATCAAAAAGAAAAATCAAAAACTGACTCAACCCTTAAGAAAGTTGTCACGCTATCTATCATTGGGAAGAGCCCCCGGTTCACACAACACTCTACCCTTGGAAAGAACCGTGGCATTAAGAAAACAAGGGCTTATTGCAACACCAAAGCAAAACCAAAAAGAGGCTATGAGCCTAACTTTTTAACTAAAACGAAAAATTTTAACGAAAATAACAAAAATAGAAAGAAATCTCAAATGACAACCAAATGAATATGTACACAAGGGGAGTAGAATATATAACTAAGGGAGTTCAGAATGAAAATTTATATACAAATCACCTATATCTATGAATGTACTGAAAGTAAAGAATATATACAATCATCTAGTCAACCAAAAAGTAGGGCCACACCCCCACGAATAAGAGCTAGCATTGTCCCCAATGCTAACTACCAAATAAAGCATCAAAAATAGGCAAAGGATATAGAATGTCCCCTCAAGACTCATCAGTTGCCCTGTGCTGGTCAGTGGCTCCCGTGTCCTCTGTACTGGCAGGGACCTCAGACTGGTCCCCAACCTACTGTTGCTGTGCTACTGGGACAAGTGCCTGCTCCTAGTCTGGCTCATCAACTGAAGGGGCACTGGAGGGACCCTCATGCTCTGGAGCGACTTCTATCACAACTCCCTCAGTACTAAGGTCTCTTCTTCTTCGGCCTGTGCTCCTCCTCCTGTGGCTGCCCAAAATAGTGGCTCTACGGCCAGCTCCCCAAACAGCAAGTCAAGTGGCAGCTAATCCGATAATATCTTGTCTACCTGCACCTTCAATGTTGCCACCGACTCCTTCGAGGCCTTTGTCTTTCTCAGCTTTCTGTGCTCCTTGGCCAAGTCCTTAAGTGCTTTGTTATGCTCACCGACTGCCTTGGCCAAGTTTTCCTACTTTGCCATCATTTGCTCCTGGTTGGCCAGGATTTTCTTCAAAGTATCCTCAATAGAAGCAGGGATCTCAACAGTCACCGGTGCTCCCTGAGCCTGTACGGCTGTGGTCAATGTGGACAACTTGGATGTCACAGCTGACATCCAGTTGTTCAAACTGGCTAATGAATGTGTGAGCTGGTTGGCGGTGAACCTGTGAGTCTTTGATACTGGGATCACCGGATCAGCTGTGGCAGAAGGGGGTGCTGTGGAAGGTCCTGGGGGCAATGTAGTGGGCTCAGTGAGCTGCTCAGTGGCAGCTGGCTCTTCAGACTGGCCATCTGCGGAAGAAGTGGAGGCCTGACTCTTCTTGGCATTATTTGGGTTGTCAGGACCCTTCTGATCATACCATGAATACGGGCTTACCGGAGGTACCATAACATCATATTTCTTCTTTTTCACTTTCAATTCTTTGAAGTATAGGGAGAGTGTGTTGGGGAAAGGGTAGTTTGTCTTTGTCTCATTACCCACAGTAGAAATCACCCTATGCATGATGTTGCCCACATTCAATGGGAATTTGGCCATGATGGAAGCAACCAAGACAGCCAGATCAATGGGGACGAAGTGATCATGTGTGGACGGGTCAAGCCGATTGCACACGAATGTCAACCACCCTTTGGCTTCAAAGTTGAGGGTGTTCCTGAATATCTTCTCCTGTGCTTTCAGCCACACAGGGACTGTACCTGGAGCTGCTAAAATCCCGGCTAACCACGGGCGAACTTCTTCTTTCATAGCCAACTTCTCCAAGTATTGAGACTCATCCTCTTCCGCAAATCCCAAGAAGTCATTAAGTGTCTTCCTATCAAATAGCACAATCTTGTCCCTCACTCTTATAGCTGTGGAGCCCAAACTACATGGTGGACATTGCTGTAAAACTCCTTCACCATGTGCTCATTTGCCATTCCCACACGTTCTTTGAAGAAGCCCCAACCCTCTCTCGTACGGAATTGTGCTTGTAAGTGAGGGTTGTGAGGAACTAAATCAGCATCAATGAATGGCCTCTCCGGAATCAGCTTCCTCTTGGGCCACCAATCCCTGAGTCGGTGGAAGGCGACTTCACTTACAAATCTATCTTCCCATGCCTCCTTCTTCCTGGTTCTATCTAGACCCCCAAT
>MU733431.1:0-15718 GCA_026770625.1 Nicotiana glauca
GGTATTTCTGCGGGAGCTGGGTACGCAGGTAGAGTTGAGCACAACATTCCATCCTCAGACGGACGGACAGTCCGAGCGCACTATTCAGATTTTGGAGGACATGTTGCGTTCCTGTGTCATTGATTTTGGAGGTTCATGGGATGATTTTTTGCTGCTTGCAGAGTTTGCCTACAACAACAGTTATCAGTTGAGCATTCAGATGGCCCCGTATGAGGCATTGTATGGTAGGCGGTGTAGATCTCTTGTTAGATGGTTCGAGCCCGGCGAGGCTAGATTGTTGGGGACTGAGATGGTTTAGGATGCGTTAGAGAAGGTGAAGTTGATCCAGGAGAGGCTTCGTACAGCACAGTCGCGCCAGAAGAGTTATGCGGACCGGAAGATTCGTGATGTGTCTTATATGGTAGACGAGAAGGTCTTGTTGAAGATTTTGCCCATGAAGGGTGTTATGCGGTTCAGGAAGAAAGGGAAGCTGAGGCCGAGGTTCATTGGGCCTTTTGAGATACTCAGGAGGATTGGAGAGGTGGCATATGAGCTTGCTTTGCCACCCAGCTTGCGGGTTTTGGACTTGTTGCAATTGTGCCTTCATTAATTGATTCATAGTTATCGTGAGCTTGGCAATAGCTTGGCCATGGTCATGCAATTCCTTGCGCAAATAGGTGACCGTGGGATCACCTTGTGGCACATTTGCTCGGCTTTGCCATGCCGAAGAGGTGTCGGCCATTTCATCAGGTACATCACATGCCTCTTGGTAAGAAAGTTTCATGAAGTTCCCTCCGGCTAATTGGTTCACAATGCACTGATTCGTGGTGTTGATTCCCCGATAAAAAGTTTGTTGTATCATTGCCTCGGTCATGTCATTATTAGGGCACTCCTTCACCATTGTTCTATATCTTTCCCATATCTCGTGCAAAGGTTCCGTTGGCTCTTGCTTGAATGCTAGGATTTCATCCCGAAGAGCCGCCATATGACTTGGAGAAAAGAACTTGGCAATAAATTTGTCCGCCAATTCATCCCATGTGGTGATAGAATGATTGGGTAGCCTTTCTAACCAATCCAACGCTTTACCCCGAAGAGAGAACGGGAAAAGCCTCAATCTCAACGCATCCTCAGATACGTTTGTTTGCTTGCTACCCCAACATGTATCAATGAACCCCTCCAAGTTCTTGTAAGCATTTTGATCGGAGGCGCTCGTAAAATACCCTCTTTGCTCGAGCAAGGTCAACATGACATTAGTAATTTGAAAGTTCCTCGCCCGAATTCGGGGAGGAACGATGGCACTCGCATATCCTTGATTTGGGAGGACTCTTGGAACCACTCTTGGCAGTGGCGGAGGAGGGTCTAGAATATTGTTGTTGTCATTTGCATTGGCCTGACGGCCCCTACGTGGAGCTTGAGGTAAGGGAAGCTCATCATGATCAATATCTTCATCCTTCTCCCTCGCCATGGCATTTCCAAGAGGGTCAATAGCATTTAAATCTATAGTACCTGAGTGATCGACACAAACAAAATTAGTAAACAAGACGGAAAGAGAAGCAAAACACAAAACTAACTAAACAGATAGTCAACACCGTAAGCTCCCCGGCAACGGCGCAAAAAAGTGATCGCTGCCAACTCGAAGCTACACCAAGGTAGGAAGAGCGGGTCGCAATAGCTTTTACCCGAATAGAGGTTGGGATCGATTTCCTCAGGGAGCTAGTAGTGGAGTTGGAATTTCTGTCAAGTCTAGAAATGTGTTTGTACTCTTAGTGTCTCTTCAATCATTTTTGGTTTCCTTTTATTTTTATAACTACTATTATAAAACTAATGATTAAAACTAAATTATGCTACGAGAATATTGCTAAGTTGTATTTAATATAGAGAAAGGCACTAGGGCCGTGACACTACCTAGGTGGCTAATTGACGGGTAGAAATTACTAAGGGAAGATTGATATATTTGGGGCTTATGCTATAAATGTTGCAATTGTACTCACTCTCACACCTCTCGGTTGAGAGAGTGATTTTTCCCAATTGACTCTCTCGAGACCAATTGGGTAGGCCAATTTGATCAAGCAACTAGGGTTCAAGTAGGGTGATTACTCTCTCGAGATTTAACCCATTAATTGGGATTATCATTTCTCATGAGTCCATCCCAATTCCTTTTTGGGTCAATTTTGGGGGTCATAAACTCTCTTTCTCAAGAATAGTCAAACCCATTAAGCTTGAATCTATGTTTGCAACCACAAATTCGAAATTAAAACATAAAATCAACCCAAATAGCAAACATCCATAATCAATCTAACCCTAGATGGCAACACCCATCAATTACTCACACTAGGGTTGAGCCACAACCCTAGCTAATGGGTTTAGCTACTCATGCTAGATACATAAATTGAAGAAATAGATGAAGAACTAAGCATATTAATTAATTACTAAGAAGAAACTACAATAATCTATCATTAATAAATAGCAAAAGTGTCGAAAATGGCTGCAATATCGAGTCTCACGAGCTCAGCTGCGTTCATAATATAAAACTTGACCTAAAAATGGTAAAATATTCTATTTATAAAAATTGGACAAAAATACCCCTCCGGGGTAAGTGCGGACCGCGCAAAAAGGACCGCGGCCGCACTGGCTCTTGGACTTCTAGTTTCCGCTTCTCTGAAGTTGAGGACCGCATGAAAGTGCACCGCGGCCGCGGTGGAAGTTGGAACGACCGCACATAAAGGAGCGCGGACCGCGCAAAAGAGTAGCGCGGCCGCGGAGCCTGACCGCGGACCGCACAGAACTATACCGCACCCGCGTTACCTATGGCTTGAATATGACAACTGTCTGAACTTTCTAGTGCGGCCGCATTCTCTTTTGCGTGGTCCGCACTAGGTACTCTTTTCCTTAATTCACTTAGTCTTTGACACTTGAGCAGGTTTCACTCCTTTTTGAGTTGATCTTTGACATTTGTCATTTTGTCGATCAAACATGCAATCAAGCACAACTTGTGAGTATTTTGGGGTTATTTTGTAGCAGTTTATAACCAAAGCATAGGCAAGTAGAGGCATAAAACATGTTAGAATCCCGACTTATCACTTGTCTTAACTTTGTGGTTTTAGTAAGGGAAAAATATTTATTTAAAAATTTCTGAGTCATTTGATCCCATGTGGTAATGGAGCCTTGTGGCAAACTTCGCAACCAAGTCTTGGCATCTCCTTTTAAAGAAAAAGGAAATAGCCTTAACTTAATTGCTTCAGGGGATACTCCATTATACTTAGCAGTTTCAACTAGTTCTAGAAAATCAATTAGATGACTATGTGGATCTTTACTTGAATCTCCAGTAAAGATACAAGATTGTTGGATCATTTGAATCAGGTCGGTTCTGATTTCAAAGTTGTTGGCTGCCACTAGGGGCTTCCTGGCACTAGATTCACAGTTGAAGTGGTCTGGTCTAGCATAATCCCTTAGGATTCTATTTGCTGGTCTTGGCGCCACTTCATCAAATTGATCCTCTATTTGGACTGGTGGTGGTACTTCGCGTGGGTTGATATTTTCGACTTCCTGATTCTCCATTCCTTCACAAGCTATTGTTTGAGAAGACGTTTGTCCTTTCCTGCACGATCGAAGAGATCTTTTAATTTCAGGATCGTAACTTGCCAACTCTTTTGTAGAAGAGCAGGTCATAAACTATTTGAAATTCATAAAGTAAAGAAAATTAGTTCCTAAAATAATAGCAGCAACAAACAATAATAATAAAAGACTGCAAAGATGATAAAAACAATAGGCGTTAAAGGGGAAAATAAAAAGTATTAGTACAATAATTTTATTATTTATAGATAATAGTAATATTATACCACACTTGAAATAAAGTAGATATATAGAAATGACGCAACAAGTAAACTGTGACAAGAAAATATAATATTATTCAAAGTATTAGTATTAATACTCGTAATAGTATCTAAAATTATAACGATAATATATAAAAGGGCAATTAATAGTGTGTGAGGCTGTGAAAGTATTGATTATAGTATATTTATTTTTGGTTAGTAAAGTACTGATAATAGTCTAATTAGATATACTAAAGGATTTAATAGAAATAGTCGGTAGTTGTCACGACCCAAATCCCGAACCTGGTCGTGATGGCGCCTCTCGTAAAGACAAGGCCAGCCAGTCAACCCAATTCATTCCCTTAAAGCAGTTATTTAACACAATTATAGTACAACATGGTTTATTAATACCAAATAGCGGAAGTATAGAAAAAAACAAAAATCTAACCCAACTCAGCCCGACATCGGGGTGTCACTAGTCATGAGCATCTATTAGAGTATAAATACAACTACAAGGTCTGAAATATACAAAACAGGACTGATGAACAAAAGGGGAGAAAAACGGTGCTGCGAACGCTGACAGCCACCTTGCTAAAACTCCGATAACCCTGCCTCCAATCAACCAAAACCCACTACCGGGTGTATAAATACATACATCTGCACACAAGGTGCAGGGAGTAAAGTGAGTACTCCAACTCAGTGAGTAATAAGGGTAAATAACAGCTGAGTAGTAAGAAATCACGTAAAGCAAGCCATCCTGCTATATAAGAGCAGTGTAAACCCTTTGAGAAAAACAGTGAAACTGTGAAATCTTTAGAAATATCTTAGCTCAGTTTAAAACCTCTTTTGAAACTATTTTTTTCCAACAGTTAATCAAATAAATACAAAACAAGTAGTGCTAACAAGCACAACAGTCAGCCCCTCGGGCACAACACTCCGTTAACAGATAGCACCAGGATATCAGGTAATTATTACAAGAAGTAGCATAAAAGCCAATGAAATAAGAGTGCAAAAATATTATGACAGATAATGCAGATAAGAACAAATGCATGAGTGCAATGCAATGCATATGACGGTACACTCTGGTACCCACTGCGGTGCACATCCCGAGCCATCCATTTATTTATCGTCGACGGCGCTCACTAGGGGTATGTACAGACTCCGGAGGGGCTTGTACAGCCCAAGCGTAATATCAAGCCATCTCGTGGCATCAATTTATTCCTGGTCAGTCATTGTTACCTGACCAAGACGCGTCCTACAGTGCCATTGTTACCACTGTCTAAAGTTTGTCCGCTCTGGTCAGTCATTGTTACCTGACAAAGACGCATCCTACAGTGCCATTGTTACCACTGTCAAAAGTTTGTCCGCTCTGGCCAGTCATTGTTACCTGACCAAGACGGTACCCGCGCTCACTGCTGCGGCGCGCAACCCGATCCATGCTCAGTCCAGAAATTATCATAAGCCCCTTGGGCATTTGTAAAACAGTAGTTCTCAGCCCAAAATATCATTTAAGTTTTCAAATCTTAGAAAGATGGCTGAGTTTGAAAAAATAATATTTAAAACCTTGGATTGAGATCGATTATATGAAAATATGGTAAGAAACCATTAAAAATAATCCCTGAAGGATTCAATCAGTTGGCATAGACCAAACTATAACAATTAATCTATTTTTATAAGGATAACAACTAAGCTTCAAGCAATTTGGTAGTATTATTATTAAGCGGGACGGACCAAGTCACAATCCCCCAACGGTGCTCTACCCCATGCCCGTTATCCGGCATGGAAGTCACCTCAATACATCACTATGGTGTGCAAATTCGGGGTTTCAAACCCTCAGGATGTCATTTACAAACATTACTCACCTCGAACCGGCTATTTATTTAACTCGCGAAGCCTTTGCCCCTTGAATTGGCATCCACGTGCGTCGAATCTATCCAAAATCACAACGAATGCGTCACATTATGCCAATGGGACAATACCCAATCGAAAATAGCAAAAATCTTGAAATTAGCAAAACCCGAGCCCAGGGCCCACTTCTCAAAAAATCAAAAAATTAACATCATCGGATTCCTCATCTCGCCACGCGTCTAACCATACCAAAATTATCCAATTCCCATAACATTTCGACTCTCAAATCCGTGTTTCTATCCAAGAGGGTTTTCTAATCTTTCCTATCCAAATTCACGGATTAATTGCCAAAACTAGTAATAGATTCAAGTTATACAACCAAAATTGAGTTAAGAACACTTACCCCGTTGTTCTCCCCGAAAATCTCATGAAAAAATTGCCTTACCCGAGTTCCAAATCGCCAAAAATGGAAATGGGACGAAGTCCCATTGTTCAGAACTTAACATTCTGCCCAGCAGCAGTGTTTTCGCAATTCCGGACAAAAGCTTCGCATTTGCGGATGAACAGTGTTTTCGCAATTCCTCACAAAACCTTCGCATTTGCGGATGAACAATGTTTTCGCAATTCCCGATAAAACTTCGCATTTGCGGATGAACAGTGTTTTTGCAATTCCCGATAAAACTTCGCATTTGCAGATGAACAGTGTTTTTGCAATTCCTGACAAAACTTCGCATTTGCGGATGAACAGTGTTTTCGCAATTCCCGATAAAACTTCGCATTTGCGAATGAACAGTGTCACACCAGAACCAGCAATATCAAACTTCTCCAAAATGATCCGAAACCACCCCGAAACTCACACGAGGCCCACGGGACCTTAACCAAAAACACCAACACATCCTAAAACATCATCCAAACTTGTTCCAATTATCAAAATACCTTAAACAAAATTAAAACCATCAAATTACATCGAATTCAAGCCTAAGTTCTTCTAAAACTTTCAAAATACGCATTCGATCAAAAACCCGACTAAAACACCTCCGAATGATCTGAAATTTTGCACACAGATCCAAAATCACCTAACGAAGCTACAGAAACTCTCGAAATTCCATTCCGACTCCCGGATCAAAATCTCACCTATCAACCGGAAATCGCTAAAATACTAACTACGCCAATTCAAGCCTAATTCTACATCGGACCTCCAAAACCACTTCCGATCACACTCCTAAGTCACAAATCACCTCCCAGAGCTAACCAAACCATCGGAATTCACATCCGAGCCTCTAACACATAAGTTAACTCCCAGTTGACTTTTCTAAACTAAGCCTTCCTTAAAGAGACTAAATGTCTCATTTCTTATCAAAACCATTCCAAATCAACTCTATTACACAAGATACGGATAATGAAGCATAAAGAAGCTAAAAATGGGGAAAATGGAGCGGTAACTCATGAGACGACGGGTCGGGTCGTCACATCCTCCCCAACTTAAACAAATGTTCGTCCTCGAACGTGCCTAGAGTTGTTCCAAAAGTCAAACAATCATTGAATAACCTTACCATGCATAAACCCGGGGGTGATCCTACGTCACCCTATCTCATATAGGTCCGACAACACATTATAACTGAAATTTTGCGATCCCATCTAGCCATAAGCCATAGGACCACATTTCCACTTTTGAAATCTTTCATATGATCAGAATCCCACATTTATATAGTGAATAAGACTGAACAAGCTGTAACAACCCATACCTGCAACCTCAGGTGAAATTACCTGATATTCCACATAACTCAAACACATGTAGTGATAATTCCCATTCATAGCAGCTGCCCACAATAACCAAATACCGATAGAAAACCTCTTATCAGCTCAAGTCTCATTCCAACACTTTCATATATTGCCAACGATAAATGAACTACGCAGTAAACCATAACTATTTCTCAGATCAACCATTCATGAAGCCATTTCTCCTCTGGCAATTACCATAACAAATTTTTTTTAAGACGAACCTCAATATTATCCTTCTAACATGCTGAAATAAAATTCGTTCGTACTCATTAATGATCCCAACGATCTCCTATAATCCAACACACCACTCTGGTGACATGACACATCAACATGGCCTAGGCCACATCTAGCATAATCCGCGCCCCAATAAGCAATGGCCTAAACATACTCAAATTATGAAAATGACTCAAATGAAAGAGTTGTACCCCAAGCTCACCAGTACCACCACAACGATATACTATGAGCTCGTCAATCACAGTGGAACCAAGATACATCAATAGAATAATAATAACCAGATCTTCTATAGCTCACATTGACATCAACCTCACGAGCAACTTACTTGCCAACAACATAATCCACCTGACACGGTCACAGACCTCCAGTCCAAGCATATCATATAGGAGCAATCCAACAAGTACACGTGTATATGCTAAATGAAATAAGATTCTCATGCTCCTAGACTGGTATAAATAACACTCTATATCGTAGGCATGAGCAAGCTATGCTGTCCCAACTCAAATCAGCAATTTAACGCAGAATAGTAATTACCAAGTTTGTTCTGGAATCTAGCATCTTGGAAATCTCAAGTATAGTCCAGATAGTTCTTAACAAAGTTACGAATATGAGAAACATTACACCTTTAAGCTCAATATCCCATACTAGGCATATCATAGCCTACGTATCTTCCGAGCATGATTATTGGCTTGGTGCTTGCACACGGGTTCAAACCTCATATATATATTCGCGCTTGCAGCGCATAGTTATCACCATCAATTAGCTCGACTAGTGCATCCAATGAGTTTAGGTGAAATACTCACCTCAAACATGCCACAATCCCGAAATAGTATATTTTTTGAGAATTCCCCGTCTTCATACTCCTAGATTACATAAATCACCGTAACTGATCACAAACTCAACACTCAATGACTGACACATCCCTCAAGTACTATCATTTCATGATAATTATTCTCAAAATTTTCCTACAATGCATAGCAAGATTGAAATATTGGCAGTCGATCAACCAAGTGGGTGTTGTAATACCAATAGACATTTGTTGGTTAAAATATAGTACGCACCCTTCTCGGGTCTTACCGAGCAGTTATAACATTCATCTAAATACTTGAAACTGACTATTCCATCCAAAACTCGTGACCTTCCATTTAAGAATGAACTGCCACCTTGCACATGAAAATATTAAGCATGTACCATACACCACGTCTATCATGCCATCTTGTTGCAAACACAAAATCTCATTAGAATTTCTGGGCTATAGGAAAATTTCATTCCATGCAGTTAGAAATGTTCTATTTGCTTCCATCTAGAAGGAGTTCACAATATACAATATGTTCCTCGCACTGGTAGAAGATATTCGGTTAGAACTATGGTAAAAACCATGAAAACTTTCAAATCTGCTCACACACACCCAAGTTATCAAAACAGAATTCCTCTGGCTTGACCAGGCCATGTAGGTTACCAACCCAAGAATACTGCCTGTAATCAATGCAAATTCTCATTGTGCCATCCTTCTTCTTCACAAATAAGACTGGTACACCCCAAGGTGACACACCAGGCCAAATGAACCCCTTTTCTAGGAGCTCCTGAAGGTGCTCTTTCAATTCCTTCAGCCCCGCTGGTGCCATACGGTATAGTGGAATAGAAATGGGCTGAGTACCCGGCACCAAGTCAATACCGAAATTAATATCCCTGTCCGGTGTCATGCCCGACAGGTCTGCAGGAAATACATCGGGAAAAATCCCTCACAACTATGACAGAATCAATACTAGGAGTCTCAGCTCCAACATCTCGCACAAAAGCTAGATATGACAGACAAACTTTTCCCAACCATATGCTGGGCTTTCAAGAAAGAAATTACTCAGCTAGGAACATAATTAGTCACACCACGCCACTCGATCTGCGGTACACCCGGCATAGCCAAAGTAACTGTCTTAACATGACAGTCTAGAATAGCATGACACTGAGATAACCAATCCATGCCCAACATAACATCAAATTCCACCATGCTCAATAGCAATAGATCAACTCGGGTCTCCAGACCCTCAATAATCACAACACATGACCGGTATACACGGTCCACAACAATAGTATCACCCACTGGGGTAGATACATGAACAGGTAAAGAAAGAAACTCTTGAGGTGTACCCAAATAATGAGCAAAATATGAGGACACATAAGAAGAGGTAGAACCGAGATCGAATAACACAGAGGCATCTCTGTGGCAGACTGGAACAATACCTGTAATGATAGCATCTGAAGTAATAGCATCTGTCCTGCCTGGAATAGCATAAAAACGAGCCTGGCCACCGTCTGGTCGACCTTAATCTCCGTAAGCCATAACTGACTCACCAACACGCCTCAAACCGGAACCAATATAGCACCTAACCGTGCAATCAACTTACGTAATATCAAACTCCCCAACTTGGCTCAAAGCCATAGATCAAAACGCACTCAATAAATCATAACGCATATACTCTATTGTTGCCGTAATACCATAGTGAGATTGAACTCGCTCCTTCATAAGCTCGTGGAAACACGAATCATCTAGAATTTTAACTCTTCTACAATTCTTGCGTTCACTCACACAACAATTAAGCCCACTCTCTAGGCGGCCCAATTTAGATTTCAACGCATATTCTTCACTTGTAAATGAGATCTTCTAATAGACAACATAAGGGTCACACCACCTTAGAATACTCCGTAGGAGATAACCCACCTGCTTTGCCTCCAATTAACATTTTGTATACCTTCCACTGTCATACACATTACACGATCACTTAATCTTCCTGAGTCGAAACTCATAACGTAACATGAAATTTACTTCACTCCAAATAGGAGACATGAAAAGATTTTTCACGCACCCATAACTCAGGGCTACACGTCCAATCACAATGAAAATCAAACACTTAATAGTTCATCATCCTGCAGCCCTTCCTCGTCACTTCCAAGTCATATAGATACATATCACAGTACTAACATACTCATTGCTTAGCTATCCAACCATCATTCCCACTAATAGGGACAATACCAGACATATAAGTTCAAAACACTTGCTCGCACCATCAGCACCTCAGTGCTCAAGCTATAGGCAAAGATCCGACCTCAAGTCCTCCAGATTGGCCTAACATCAAACTCACGGAGATCACGTCTCGCCCTTCGATCGGGGAATTACAAGCCATCAAGGCACATCTAATACTGAGCGCTCATTCGCGCGTACGATCACGTGGAAGGAAATGTAAGAGTTACTTTTCAAGCTGAATCAAGGACGCACGATAAGAATTTCAAGAATAAGAAGTTTTTCCTAAAGGTTCTGCAGCCTCTTGAGGATAAATACAGACGTCTCAGTACCGATCCGCAAGAATCTACTAAACCTGCTCATGACTCGCAAGACCTAGTAACCTAGGCTTTGATACCAACTTGTCACAACCCAAATCTTAAACCTGGTCGTGATGGCACCTCTCGTGAATACAAGGCCAGCAAGTCAACCCAATTCATCCCCTTAAAGGAATTATTTAACACAATTATATACAACATGGTTTATTAATACCAAATAGTGGAAGTATAGAAAAAAAATAGAAATCTAACCCAACTCAGCCCGACATCGGAGTGTCACTAGTCATGAGCATCTATTAGAGTATAAATACAACTACAAGGTCTGAAATATACAAAACAGGACTGATGAACAAAAGGGGAGAAAAACGGTGTTGCGAACGCTGACAGCCACCTTGCTAAAACTCCGATAACCCTACCTCCAATCAACCAAAACCTGCTGCCGGGTGTATAAATATATGCATCTGCACACAAGGTGCAGGGAGTAAAGTGAGTACTCCAACTCAGTGAGTAACAAGGGTAAATAACAGCTGAGTAGTAAGAAATCACGTAAAGCAAGCCATCCTGCTATATAAGAGCAGCGTAAACCCTTTGAGAAAAACAGTGAAACTGTGAAATCTTTAGAAATATCTTAGCTCAGTTTAAAACCTCTTTTGAAAATGTCTTTTTCCAATAGTTAATCAAATGAATACAAAACAAGTAGTGCTAACAAGCACAACAGTCAGCCCCTCGGGCACAACACTCCGTTAACAGATAACACCAGGATATCAGGTAATTATTACAAGAAGTAGCATAAAAACTAATGAAATAAGAGTGCAAAAATATTATGACAGATAATACAGAGAAGAACAAATGCATGAGTGTAATGCAATGCATATGACGGTACACTCTGGTACCCATTGCGGCGCGCAGCCCGAGCCATCCATTTATTTATCATCGACGACGCTCACTGGGGGTGTGTACAGACTCCAGAGGGGTTCCTACAGCCCAAGCACAATATCAAGCCATCTCGTGGCATCAATTTATTCTAGGTCAGTCATTGTTACCCGACCAAGACGCATCCTACATTGCCACTGTTACCACTATCTAAAGTTTGTCCGCTATGGTCAGTCATTGTTACCTTACCAAGACGCATACAGTGCCATTGTTACCATTGTCTAAAGTTTGTCCGCTCTGGTCATCATTGTTACCTAACCAAGACGGTACCCGTGCTCACTGCTGCGGCGCGCAGCCTGATCAATGCTCAGTCCCGAAATAATCATAAGCCCCTTGGGCATTTGTAAAATAGTAGTGTAGACGCGTGATTTTTGACCCTCCCCAAGATTTTTTATATTTTTAGCGTAAAAAATTTTTTGTTTAGGCCTAATATAGCTATCTCAGCTAATTTTGACTCTTTCACTTTATTTTCATTACAAAAATAAAAAAATACAAAAAAAAGATATATAAATTTTAGTTTATGTATTTCTCATAAACTTGAAAAAATACAAAAAAAAGGGATATATAAATTTAAGTTTATGTATTTGTCATAAACTTGAAAAATACAAAAAATAGTACCTTATTTTTTATCTTTATATAATTTCAAAAATTACAAAAAATAGTTTCATTAATATTTTGTAGTCATTTTAAAATTGAAAAATACAAAAATAGTACCTTATTTTTTATCTTTATATAATTTCGAAAATTACAAAAATAGTTTCATTAATATTTTGCAGTCATTTTAAACTTAAAAAATAAAAAAAATAATACTTTATATTTTATCTTTAAATAAAAACGAAAATTGCAAAAAAAAAAAATAGTTTTATTAAGTTTTTGTAGTTATTTTAGATCTTGAAAAAAATACCAAAAATAGTTTTGTTTTAATTGTTAGCCTTATTTTGATAATTATTTTTGCTTACGTGGGATTAATTAAATAACATCGTATTTTTATTCTCGGTTCCGGGCAAAGAATAATATTCGGGTTCAAACGACCCATTTTTAGGCCTAATTTTCGGACCTAGCCCATAATAATCCGAGCCCACCACACGTGGGGGAACACACGTGGGAGACACGGACAGAGCACGAGAGAAGACCCGTCACCTTGGGTACCCAACCCACGTGAGCCCCCATCACACTTGGTCTTCACAATTTTTGAATACAAATACACATATACATACACGGATGAATGGGGAGAATACGGGGATAAAAGCTCACATTTTTGGAAAACATACTATTCATCTTCTTCCTAAAAACTAACGAACCAAAAAACCCCACGGTTATCATCTTCTTCCCCAAGGAAAACTAAACCCTAACCTCCATAACACCTTCCTGTCACGCCAACGCCCAGCCATCGTCGACCACCGGAACCAACACCCAAAAAAGCTCCCACGACCACCCCTCCAACAGCCCGCCATAGCCAGCGTCGACCAGCTCCACCTTCGACCCTCCACGTCTCCTCCACGACCACCTGAAGCTACTGTTTCTCCTCCATCGTCACCTTCATCCTCACCCAAACGACCCTTAGAACCAACCAGGTGACCACCCATCTCCAGCTCTTCAGCCCCCAGTCCCAAACGACCAGCCCCCTCCACCATCGTTAATCACCCAAACGACCAGCCTCCTGTCACGCCTAGCATCCCCACGTCGCCCAACAGTCCATCTCCATAGTCGACTCACCCCACACGACCTCCTATTCCGTCGTCCCACCAGCTGCTCCAGCAGCAACCAACGACCACCCTTATCGTCCAGTCCAACCCCAACGTCACTATTTTCTGTCCAAACAATCCTCACAGACACGCACAGAAATGAGGTTAAGCGAGAGGTCCATTCGAGTGACGATGTGAGGTTCCGGTTCGTTGGTTTCATTGCTTCAGCTTGCCAATTATGGCTCCATTTTGGTTTGACGATTGAGTTGTAAACCTCCAGCTTTGTTTATCAACATAGAAGTTCGTTTCTAATCTTTGTTTTGAATTGATATCGGTTACTATCATGTCCGAACTTGAATACATGTTATGTATGCTGAAGATTTTGTTTAAATCTTTCGAGTTTTAGTTTTGCGCTTATGTTATTGCTATCTCAAATTGGCATGCTAGACGAAACGTTGTTCAAAATTTTTCATGTTCGTGACTAGCTTGCCAGATTTGTAGTCGGATTGATTTAATAGGTTTTATCATAATTTTGATTAGTTGTTATTCTGTCGGTTGCCATATGGGTTAGTTCTAATGTAAGTTCATGTTTAATTTTAATTTGTCAAGCTTGAAACACTGCTTATTAGCCGTACATCCTACTAGTTTCCATTGTTAGATTAATAAATTAGGATTTCTTTTTTTTAGAGACAAATAATAAATAGAAAATCTTAGTTGCTTTAGGTTGGCATTCAAATAAAAAATGTTGAGACGAGCCTCGCCGAATAAAATATACAAATTGCGGGGCCCTCATTCAATGCTTACCAAAAGTATTTTAGAAATTCGGGATGGGCCGTCTAGCGAATTTCACGGCCTCCCCAAAAGATAAATAACGCGTTAGTCACTTTAGGCGCGATTGTAATAAAATTACCTTCCTAAATACGAGTGTGCATTTCATGCAACCCAAATCTAAATCCGAAAACGTTGAATAAGAATGTGTCGAGGATCCGGGTGCATTTCATGTGACGTGATCCAAAAACATATTTTAAACGACGTTCAATTCCTTAAAAATAATTAAAAGCGGTTAAAGGTTAAAATTTGCACATAAGTTGAAGCATGTTATAAATCAGATAAATAAGCCAAATATAACAGTTGAGCGACCGTGGTAGAACCACGGAACTCGGGAATGCCTAACACCTTCTCCCGGGTTAACAAAATTTCTTATCCGAATTTCTGGTACGCAGACTGTTAAATAGAGTCAAATCTTTTCCTCGATTCGGGATTCAACCGGTGACTTGGGACACCATAAATCTCCCAAGTGGCGCCTCTGAATCTTAATAATAAATCCCATTTCGATTGTCCTTTAATTGAAAAAACTCCCTTTACCACGCCTTTCGCGGGGTGCGGTAGCGCCAAAAAGGAGGTGTGACAGCTCTGGCAACTCCACAGGGGAATTAACCCCGAACCACTGGTTCAGGGTTAGAAAGTCGAGCTTGGTATATTTGTTGTATTTGGCTTGTATATTATCTGATTTTGTTATATGTTTGGGCCTAATGTGCTAAGTGTTGCTTTTATCGATTTGATATTTTGTGAACTGTATATAAACTCTGCCGAAACCCATCTCCTTTCTGAGTCTTCTAAATCATGAAGAAGGGTGCACTTCGTGTAACTTCTTTTCTGTATAGAGTCTACTCCAATTTTAGAACGAGGTTCAGATAAGTTTCTAAGCCGGTGAAGCTTCTGTATTCCCGGTACGCTGCCTCCCCCTCGGCTCGAGTTGTCCGCTCGGGTAAGCCAGGTCTAGAACAATAAATCCAGGTTTTAAACCTAGAATAACAAAGCCTCATGCCGGATCCCTAGTAGGAACGTTTATTTGCATCATGTGCATTTGACTTAGGGGACTCAACACAGGGGTTGGGTCCGTCTAGGACAGGTAACCTGAAAGGAAAAGACCATCTTGATGCATCCTATATGCTACATGTTGCATTTATTCAAGGGTAAAAAGGGTCATTTGGCGGACCAATAATAGTTAAGGACAAATGGCATGCCTGGTCATGTTGATCTCATTAAATAAGAAGGCTGCACGGTTTTTTTAGATAAGCATGATATTATTTTAATCAAAGGCATGGGGAA
>MU733431.1:16307-34548 GCA_026770625.1 Nicotiana glauca
GTTCTCGCCCGTATCCAATTGGCAGAACTACGCTGGTTTGATTCTCACCGGATGTGAGATACGTAGGCAACCCTAATCGGATCCACCCTCCCCTTTTGCAAAAATAGCCAAAAAATGTCAAATTTTAATTTTTATCATAAATAAGTCGGGTGATGCCGCTTTTATCAAATATAGCCGAATGTTCCCGAAAGGGACGCCGGAAGGCTAACTTTGCATGAATGACCGCTTTGGGTCAGATTTTGATTTTTGACCCTCGTCCCCGAGGCGCTAAAAGGTCGTGTTTGCAATACCGGGTAATTTATTTTAATTTAGAAAACAAGAAAAAGAGTCTTGAATAAATTAGGTGATGCCGTTTGTCAAAAATAGCCGAATGTTCCCGAAAGGGACGCCGGAAGGCTGACTTTGCATAAACAACCACTTTTGGGTCATTTTTTAGATTTTGGCCGGTTGACCCACACATCCTTAAAATCTTCGTCCCCGAGGCGCTGGAAGGCCGTGTTTGCAATATCGGGTTTTATTTTGAAAAACAAGAAAAAAAAGGAGTCTTAAGTAAGTCGGGTAATGCCATTTTATCAAAGATAGCCGAATGTTCCCGAAAGGGTAATGACTTTGTTAGCCCACACAACCTTAAAAGGAGTCTTAAGTAAGTCGGGTAATGACTTTGCATAAACAGCCACCCTTGGTCATTTTTAAGGTTTTTTGACCGGTTAGCCCACACAGCCTTAAAATCTTCGTTCCCGAGGTGCTGAAAGGCCGTGTTTGCAAAACCAGGTCTTTTATTTTTAATTTGAAAAAAAGAAAAGAAAAAAAGAGTCAGTGGGCAAGTGAACGCCGTTGTGATTTTTGGTTAAAATAAGCCGAGCCAGCTTCGACAGTGTATTAAACCGTCCTTGTCGAAATAGCCTTAAAATATCTTTCAGTTGTCGAAAGGCTATTTTCATAAAAGAACGAACAAGTTTGTAAAATAATCCTTTTCGGCCTCAAAATTCATGTGAAATTGAGATGGGGCCACGTCTGCAAAAATAGCCATTTGGTTAAAATTGGCATATAAGGGAAGGAATCTGTCAGTCTGTTTTTTTATTTATATTTCTTTTGATTAGAGTATGTGGGTTGTTTGATTTTCAAGTCTGTAAGTATTTTTTTCGTCAAAATCTGTTAGTATGGTCGGTTTTTAAAACTTTGTAATCAAGTTTGTTTTACTGTGAAAAATTAAAAATTCCAAAATATGTTTTATTTTTTTTTTACCTTGCATTGGCCCGAACTATGCAAGGTCTGATTCATGCGGGGTCATGATACATAGGCAATCTCCATAAAATTCGACTACAACAAAAAAAATGAAAAATAGAAAAGAAGAAAAAAAAAATGAAAAAAGAAAAAGTTTTGATAATAATAAGGACTGACTGAGTCCACAAAAAATATTGGTAATAATAAGGACTGACTGAGTCCACAAAAAAAGGACTGACTGAGTCCACGCAAAAAAAAAATAAGGACTAGATGTTGTTAACAATAAGGACCGACTGAGTCCATCATAACATGTTTTGTTTTGAATCATAGAGAAAGTTGAGGTGGTTGGTTGTGGTTCCCAAAATAACTCCTCCCTGCAACGCAAAGGCAAAGGATAATGGTAGAGAGCCTCAGAACTGAGTGGATTGATACCGGTGCCCAAAAGCAATTGGCTGAACAGGATACTGGCTGAGCTGATGAAGCGACTTATTGAGAACAATGGGATGAAGACAATGTAAAGGTCCTAATATTATTGATGCGAAGCCCAGTGGCTAAGATGTCGTGCTTGGTAATTGGGAAGACTCTCCATCTCTTGGTCAACCAAAGTAGAGTTTTTGGTGGCTTATTTTGGTGTCATTTCCGTTGTCCAGATTATTTCAGGGTTGTAATCTGGATATTGCCTTGTAAAACAAACCCTTCTATCTTCGGTTTTTGTTCAGTTCTGTTGGTCGTAATATCTCATGTTAGGGTTGTCTAGGTTTGTTCTAAGGGTTGTAACCATAATTTAGTTTATTTATCTGGTTGTTCAAACTGCTTCATCATCCAATGCAATATCCTATTTTCTTTTACGTTTAGTCATTTTCTCTTACTTTTCCCTTTCTATAGTTCTTTTTCTGTCAAATCTAGTGACATGGCATGCGCACGTAATTTTGGCCTAATCTTAAAAGTTAATCGTAAATCCATTGGGAGGTGATCGGACATTTAAGGGAAATAAAAATGGTTTGAGATCATCTGAAGCCAGCGTCATGTGAAACTGGGGCAAGTACATAAAGAAAACCGTAAAGGCAAGTTGGCCATGTTGTCATGGGGGTCATTCATCATAAATAAAATGAGAGTGTTGCCCAACAGTGCTTTAAATATATGGCGAATGTTAATCGTGTTGTTTGCACTTGGCATGTTTTGAAGATTGGAATGACGAAGGCATTTTATTCTGCTTAAACACCTTATCCTTCGTTAACCCTTTGAGCCTTATTTGATTTCTTTCATATCCCTCCTTCGGAATCAGTAGCAAAAAATTAGAAACACAAACGTGGAAGATAAAGAAAAGAAAAAGAAAAAAGAGAAAACAACAAAAACAACAAAAGAGTTAAGAAAAAAAATGATAAAGAAAAATGAAAAGGAAATCAGGTGGGAACTACGTTTGACCTGATTCCTCAAAGAGGATACGTAGGCGCTTTACGGCTCGGTCATAGTTTTGAAAAAAAAAGAAAAAAAATCAATCAAAATCCCCAAGCAAGAAACTGGGGCAAAAAATTGCGTTTATTATAAAATAATCTAATTACGAAGGTTGTAAATTTTGAACACAAATTATTTTGTTTTGAGCCTTTAATACCCTTTCTTTCTAGCCCTATCCAAAATCCCACATTACGGTCCAAAGAAAGACCTTTTGAACAATCTTCAAAAGAGGCCAAGTCAGGCAAATAAGAGAGTTTCATCAGAACATAACACTCTGATCCCCATCAGAAAAGACTCTGGTCCCCGCAGAAGAGAAATAAAAGAGAGGTAACACCCCCAATCCCCAGCTGAAAAAAAAATATAAATAAAATGAGAGAGTCTTACCGGTGAAAACCTTCACGGGCACCATAAGGCGATGAAAGCTGAGAGAAAAACCAAAATGAGAGAGGCTTGATAGTGAAAACCTTCGGGCACTACAAGTCAAATAAGGGTGAGAATCAGATGGGGAATCACCAAACGAAGATCTTGAAAGACGATTAACGACGGAGGATAGGCTATATGCGCATGTCATGGCCATTAGAGTTGGTATCCGCGTTTGATAGGTTTTTATTTTATAGTTTTTCTTGTTAGAGAGTCATCCTCTTCCTTTGTCTTTTATTCTGTTCCTTTTATCTTTCTATTTTCATCAAAAATTCCCCAATAGAGTCTGTTTGTGAGAAATGACTTCAGAATCTGCCATCAGCTTTCTAATTATGCAAGACGGGATCTGATTAGAACATCCAAGTGGTATAAGCTAGGAAGGAACAAGCGCAGAGGCCAGTGTCCAGGAGGATATTCCCCAGCAAGAGGAAATGGACAAAGGGATGGATCAGTGTCAAGGAGGATATCTCCAGCAAAAAGCGAAGGTTAATGACCTCAAGGCCAAAGCCAATGAGACTCAAAGGTCGGGGAAATGCCCGTTCACTAGCTATGCCACAAAAGAAGGGGGAAGACCCCCAGCAGAAAAGGTGTTCTCAGTAACACCGATGAACGAAGACAGTGGTTCATCATTAAAACATCCAAAATCCTCAAGCAGAGTCGCTGTCATAGGAATTTGGGTGGTCAAGATACCAGTGGAAAACAACGGTGAAAGGCTTGCGAACATAGAGTCATCAAGGAGGGCGGGAAAGCAAGAAAGGGAAAAACTATCCCCAGCAGGAATATCATCCCCATAAAATAATAACATCCCTAGCAGGTTTTGGTGGTATAATAGAATGCAGAGCAGGGAAGGAGAGAAGGAGAACCATCCCCAGCAGGAGCATCACAACCAACCACCGCGTTTTAAACTAACAGATTTTCTTTGATTTAAAACAGGAAAAAGAAAATGGCATTGATGGTAGAAAGGCATGCCACGTAGAAAATTATCAAACTGGGGCAGAAAATTTTCCTTTCATTTGGAAAATTTTCTGGAAGTCAGGTATCCACGTGGGGAAGAAGAAAGATAACACCAGTTTTAAGGGAAGTGGTCTTTGAACCAGTATTATCCCAGCGGTGTTGAAAGAAAGAAAATAACAAAATTTTAATGAAAGGAGTTGTACCCCCAGTGGACAGAACAAAAGGACTAAACTGGTGTTCAGAAAGAGCAAAAGCCAGTGTCACCCCTAGCAGCTTCCAGAAGAGTGAAGCACCAATTTTGAAGGAATAAAATTCCCCCAGCAGCCTTATCCTCAACAACGTTATCCCCAGCTGATAACACCTTTTATCCCCAGCTGTGTTGAGAGAAAATAAAAGTTTTGAAGAGAGTAGTTTTGAAAAAAAGAAAAAAAAAAGAGAAGGAGGGGAAGAAAGGATATTCCCCCCAACAATATTATCCCCAACAGGTAAGTAATTAATTTCCCAACAGTGTCACCCCCAGCAGTTTCGAGGGAAGAAAACACGAGTTTTTAGGGAAGCAGTTCTAAAAGAAGATACTCCAAGTAGGAGGAAATGGTTTAGGAGGTAAAGAAGGACAATAGTAATAGAATGCAGATAAGTTAAGTCGTTGTAGTCAGGAGCCCGCCTGGAGAATGGAGGCGTTATCTTTTTAAGTTGTTGAAGTCAGGAGCCCGCCTGGAGAATGGAGGCGTTATCTTTTTAAGTTGTTGAAGTCAGGAGCCCGCCTGGAGAATGGAGGCATTATCATTTTAAGTTGTTGAAGTCAGGTGCCCGCCTGAAGAACGGGATGGCGTTTTACTTTAAATTATTGTTGAAGGCAGGTGCCCGCCTGAAGAACGGAAAGGCGTTGTTTTTAAGTTTTAAATTACAGTTGAGGTCAGGTGCCCCCCCTGAAGAACAGAAAGGCGTTGTTTCTTAAATTTTAATTGAAGTTTTAAATTATTGTTGAAGTCAGGTGCCCCCCTGAAGAATGGAAAGGTGTTGTTTTTTTAACTGCATTTGAAGTTTTTAAATTACAGTTGAGGTCAGGTGCCCGCCTGAAGAACGGAATGGCGTTTTACTTTAAGTTGTTGTTGAGGTCAGGTGTCCCCCCTGAAGAACAGAAAGGCGTTGTTTTCTTAAGTTTTTAATTAAAGTTTTAAATCATAGTTGAGGTCAAGTGCCCGCCTGAAGAACAGAATGGCATTTTAATTTAAGTTGTTGTTGAGGTTAGGTGCCCCCCCTGAAGAATAGAAAGGCGTTGTTTTCTTAAGTTTTTAATTAAAGTTTTAAATCATAGTTTAGGTCAGGTGCCCACCTAAAGAACGGAATGGCGTTTTACTTTAAGTTGTTGTTGAAGTCAGGTGCCCGCCTGAAGAACGGAATGGCGTTTTACTTTAAGTTGTTGTTGAAGTCAGGTGCCCGCCTGAAGAACGGAATGGCGTTTTACTTTAAGTTATAGTTGAGGTCAGGTGCCCGCCTGAAGAACGGAATAGCATTTTACTTTAAGTTGTTGTTGAAGTCAGGTGCCCCCTGAAGAACAGAAAGGCGTTGTTTTTTTTTAAGTTTTAATTAAAGTTTTAAATTATAGTTCAGCAATCAGGCACCCACCTGAATAACAAGGGAATACATTTCATGTTTTGGCAATCAGGCGCCTACCTGGATAACGAGGGAATACATTTCAAGTCTTGAAGTCAGTAGCCCGCTAGGAGAGCGAAAGGTTACAACAAAAAATCCCTAGCATAAATCCAAATTCAGAAGCCAGAAGGAAGTAATCAGTTCAAGTTCGAGTCAACAAAAGTTAGTCACAATAAAGAAAAAACAAGAAAAAAGAAAAAAAGAGAAAGGTAAAAAATTAATCCAAAATGCAGAAGTGGAGAAAAGATGTGGTCTGCTCAAGGCATGGCCGGGGTCACAAGAACTGCATACGTGGTCCTGATCCAGAAAGTCGAAGAAGGATGAACTAGCACCTACAACTAGCAAGCATCAAGGTTCAAATCCAAAGTCTGCATGAAGCACCATTCAAGACTCAAGATCAAGCTTCAGAAGACTTATAGATAGGAATCCTTGTAACTAGTAGCTGAAAGGCTTAGTTAGTCTTTTTCATTTTGATGTAATAGCAGGACCGCGGATCGGAACCTCGACGGAACGGAACCTCGATCGGCTCTTCACCTCGGTATACTCCATCGTCTCACTCATTTCCGAACTACACGTGGCCTGATTCCTTTATAGCCAAGGATATGTAGGCAGCTCAGATACCAGGGCTCGGTCACATTCTCTTCCTTTCCTTTAGTTTTAGTCCTCCCAAATAAGGGTCGAGTCAAAATACCTGTCTAGTCGTTCTTTGTCTAAAAACTTTTTGTGTTTCCAGTCAAAGAGGGGCAGCTGTAGACGCGTGATTTTTGACCCTCCCCAAGATTTTTTATATTCTTAGCGTAAAAAATTTAGTTTAGGCCTAATTATCTCAGCTAATTTTGACTCTTTCACTTTATTTTCATTACAAAAATAAAAAAATACAAAAAAAAAGATATATAAATTTTAGTTTATGTATTTCTCATAAACTTGAAAAAATACAAAAAGAAAAAGAAAAAAAGGGATATATAAATTTTAATTTATGTATTTGTCATAAACTTGAAAAATACAAAAATAGTACCTTATTTTTTATCTTTATATAATTTCGAAAATTACAAAAAATAGTTTCATTAATATTTTGTAGTCATTTTAAACTTGAAAAATACAAAAATAGTACCTTATTTTTTATCTTTATATAATTTTGAAAATTACAAAAATAGTTTCATTAATATTTTGTAGTCATTTTAAACTTAAAAAATACAAAAAATAATACTTTATATTTTATCTTTATATAAAAACGAAAATTGCAAAAAAAAATAGTTTTATTAATGCTTTGTAGTTATTTTAGATCTTGAAAAAAATACCAAAAATAGTTTTGTTTTAATTGTAAGTCTTATTTTGATAATTATTTTTGCTTACGTAAGATTAATTAAATAACATCGTGTTTTTATTCTCGGTTCCAGGCAAAGAATAATATTCGGGTTCAAACGACCCATTTTTAGGCCTAATTTTCGGACCTAGCTCATAATAATCCGAGCCCACCACACGTGGGGGGACACACGTGGGGGACACGGACAGAGCACGAGAGAAGACCCATCACCTTGGGTACCCAACCCACGTGAGCCCCCATCACACTTGGTCTTCACAATTTTTGAATAAAAATACACATATACATACACGGATGAATGGGGAGAATACGGGGACAGAAGCTCACGTTTTTGGAAAATATACTATTCATCTTCTTCCTAAAAACTAACGAACCAAAAAACCCCACGGTTTTCATCTTCTTCCCCAAGGCAAACTAAACCCTAACCTCCATAACATCTTCCTGTCACGTCAACGCCCAGCCATCGTCGACCACCGGAACCAACACCCAAAACAGCTCCCACGACTACCCCTCTAACAGCCCGCCATAGCCAGCGTCGACCAGCTCCACCTTCGACCCTCCACGTCTCCTCCACGACCACCTGAAGCTACTGTTTCTCCTCTATCGTCACCTTCGTCCTCACCCAAACGACCCCTGGAACCAACCAGGCGACCACCCATCTCCAGCTCTTCAGCCCCCAGTCCCAAACGACCAGCCCCCTCCACCATCGTTAATCACCCAAACGACCAGCCTCCTGTCACGCCTAGCATCCCCACGTCGCCCAACAGTCTATCTCCATAGTCGACTCACCCCACACGACCTCCCATTCCCTCGTCCCACCAGCTGCTCCAGCAGCAACCAACGACCACCCTTATCGTCCAGTCCAACCCCAACGTCACTATTTTCTGTCCAAACAATCCTCACAGACACACACGGAAATGAGGTTAAGCGAGAGGTCCGTTCGAGTGCCGATGCGAGGTTCTGGTTTGTTGGTTTCATTGCTTCAGCTCACCGATTATGGCTCCATTTTGGTTTGACGATTGAGTTGTAAACCTCCAGCTTTGTTTATCAACATAGAGGTTCGTTTCTAATCTTTGTTTTGAGTTGATATCGGTTACTATCATGTCCGAGCTTGAATACATGTTATGTATGTTGAAGATTTTGTTTAAATCTTTCGAGTTTTAGTTTTGCGCTTATGTTATTGCTATCTCAAATTGGCATGCTAGACGAAACATTGTTCAAAAGTTTTCATGTTCGTGACTAGCTTGCCGGATTTGTATTCGGATTGATTTAATAGGTTCTATCATAAGTTTGATTAGTCGTTATTCTGTTGGTTGCCATATGGGTTAGTTCTAATGTAAGTTCATGTTTAATTTTAATTTGTCAAGCTTGAAACATTGTTTATTAGCCGTACATCCTACTAGTTTCCATTGTTAGATTAATAAATTGGGATTTCTTTTTTTTAGAGATAAATAATAAATAGAAAATCTTAGTTGCTTTAGGTTGGCCTTCAAATAAAAAATGTTGAGACGAGCCTCGCCGAATAAAATGTACAAATGTTGGGGCCCTCATTCAATGCTTACCAAAAATATTTTAGAAATTCGGGATGGGCCGTCTAGCGAATTTCACGGCCTCCCCAAAAGATAAATAACGCGTTAGTCATTTTAGGCGCGATTGTAATAAAATTACCTTCCTAAATACGGGTGTGCATTTCATGCAACCCAAATCTAAATTCGAAAATGTTGAATAAGAATGTGTCGAGGATTCGGGTGCATTTCATGTGACGTGATCCAAAAACATATTTTAAACGACATTCAATTCCTTAAAAATAATTAAAAGCGGTTAAAGGTTAAAATTTGCACATAAGTTGAAGCATGTTATAAATCGGATAAATAAGCCAAATATGATAGTTGAGCGACCGTGGTAGAACCACGGAACTCGGGAATGCCTAACACCTTCTCCCGGGTTAACATAATTCCTTATCCGGATTTCTGGTACGCAGACTGTTAAATAGAGTCAAATCTTTTTCTCGATTCGGGATTCAACTGGTGGCTTGGGACACCATAAATCTCCCAAGTGGCGACTCTGAATCTTAATAATAAATCCCGTTTTGATTGTCCTTTAATTGGAAAAACTCCCTTTACCACGCCCTTCGCGGGGTGTGGTAGCGCCAAAAAGGAGGTGTGACAAGTAGTTCTCAGCTCAAAATATCATTTAGAAATATCATTTAAGTTTTCAAATCTTAGAAAGATGGCTGAGTTTGCAAAATAATATTTAAAACCTTGGACTAAGATCAATTACATGAAAATACGGTAAGAAACCATTAAAAACAATCCTTGAAGGATTCAATCAGTTGGCATGAGGCCAAACTATAACAATTAATCCATTTTTATAAGGATATAATCTAAGCTTCAAGCAATTTGGTAGTATTTTTATTAAGCGGGACGGACCAAGTCACAATCCCCCAACGGTGCTCTATCCCACGCCCGTTATCCGGCGTGCATGTCACCTCAATACATCACTATGGTGTGCAAATCCGGGGTTTCAAACCCTCAGGATGTCATTTACAAACATTACTTACCTCGAACCGGCTATTTCTTTAACTCGCGACGCCTTTGCCCCTCGAATTGGCCTCCACGTGCGTCGAATCTATCCAAACTCACAACGAATGCGTCACATTATGCCAATGGGACAATACCCAATCGAAAACAATCGAAAAATAGCAAAAATCTCAAAATTAGCAAAACCCGAGCCCCGGACCCACCTCTCAAAAAATCAAAAAATTAACATCATCGGATTCCTCATCTCGCCACGAGTCTAACCATACCAAAATTATCCAATTCCCATAACATTTCGACCCTCAAATCCGTGTTTCTATCCAAGAGGATTTTCTAATCTTTCCTATCCAAATTAACGGATTAAACGCCAAAACTAGTAATAGATTCAAGTTATACAACCAAAATTGAGTTAAGAACACTTACCCCGTTGTTCTCTCCGAAAATCTCTCGAAAAATCGCCTTACCCGAGCTCCAAATCGCCAAAAAAGTCCCATTTTTCAGAACTTAACATTCTGCCCAGCTGCAGTGTTTTTGCAATTCCTGACAAAACCTTCGCATTTGCGGATGAACAATGTTTTCGCAATTCCTGACAAAACTTCGCATTTGCGGATGAACAGTGTTTTCGCAATTCCCGACAAAACTTCGCATTTGGGGATGAATAGTGTTTTCGCAATTCTCGACAAAACTTTGCATTTGCGGATGAACAGTGTTTTTGCAATTCCTGAAAAAACTTCGCATTTGAGGATGAACAGTGTTTTCGCAATTCCCGACAAAACTTCGCATTTGCGAATGAACAGTGTCACACCAGAACCAGCAATATCAAACTTCTCCAAAATGATCTGAAACCACGCCGAAACTCACCCGAGGGCCCCGGGATCTCAACCAAAAACACCTACACATCCTAAAACATCATCCAAACTTGTTTCAATTATCAAAATACCTTAAAAAACATCAAAACCATCAAATTACATTGAATTCAAGCCTAAGTTCTTCTAAAACTTCCGAAACACGCATTTTCGATCAAAAACCCGACCAAAACACCTCCGAATGATCTGAAATTTTGCACACACATCCAAAATCACCTAACGAAGCTACAGCAACTCTCGTAATTCCATTCCGACTCCCGAATCAAAATCTCACCTATCAACCGGAAATCGCTAAAATACTAACTTCGCCAATTCAAGCCTAATTCTACACCGGACCTCTAAAACCACTTCCGATCACACTTCTAAGTCACAAATCACCTCCCGGAGCTAACTGAACCATAGGAATTCACATCCGAGCCCTCTAACACATAAGTCAACTCTCTATTGACTTTTCCAAACTAAGCCTTCCTTAAAGAGACTAAGTGTCTCATTTCTTATCAAAACCACTCCAAATCAACTCTATCACACAAGATACGGATAATGAAACATAAAGAAGCTGAAAATGGGGAAAACGAAGCGGTAACTCATGAGACGACAGGTCGGGTCGTCACAGTAGTAATTATAATGAGAAAGAAAAATATTATAATAAGTTCTCAAATTAGTAATAAAATATTTAATTTGAAGTAGATGTATGTCAATCCCCAACAACGACGCCAAAATTTGACGAGGCCAATGGGTGTAACATTTTGCTGCTCGTACTATGTCAAATTCTAGTATAGTTTATGATATCGTCCCACAGAGATTGGAGAATCTAGCTACAAACTTATAATATTCTTACTACTATTTGAGAGAACCAAATTGATGAAGTTTTGTTTGTTAAAAATTTAAATTGCTTAAGTTGAAACAAAATAACTTTCGGAAGATTTATATTTAAAAAGAGTTGGGAATCATTGAATTCACTAGATAGCGTGATAATAATAAAATCTTAGCTTCTACATGTATTTCTCTTAGGAATAACTGTTTAGTGCTAATACAATTATATTTGCTCACTAAGAAATAATCAATTAATAACACTCCGTGAGGTTATGTAAATCAATTGATATATGACTCGTGACGATTAAACTGAAATAATTTTCTTGCATGAATTGTGCTAAAAGATAGCAAAAACCTCTTGCGATTACTTTTTACTAAAAATCAATAATCTTGCCAACTACATGTAACGACCCGACCGGTTATTTTGAGCTCTAGCGCATCGTTTAGCAGCTGGAAGTCATGAACAGCTTCATTTCAGGTATATTGACTTGTGCGTATGGTCAGAGTTGAATTTCGGGAAATTCAGAGTTAAATTGGATAGAAACTTTTCATTGCGGCAGCCTTAAGTTGAAGAAAATGGCTAAGATTGGAATTTTGAGTAAACGACCTCGGAATCGGGATCTGAAAGATCTAGCAGGTTCGTATGATGATTTCGTACTTGGGCGTATGTCCGGATTTGATTTTGGATAATCTGTGAATATTTCAGCGTATATTGTGGAAGTTAGTATTTTAGAAGAATTTCATAAATTTGGATTAGAAGGCATTTTAGTGTTATAGATGTCCGTTTGGGATTCCAAATCTGGGAATAACTCCGTATGGTGATTCTGGAGTTGGGAGCGCAATCGGAAGTGAATTCGAATGTCCGGAGGTCATTTTGAAGTCAATTGGCTAAATATAGAAATTTGAAGGTTTTTGAGAAAATTCGACCGGAAGTGGAAATTTTGATATCGGGGTCGGAATGCGATTTTCAAAAGTTTGGGCAAGCCCGTAATGTCCAATGTGACTTGTGTGCAAAATTTGAAGTCATTCCGGAATGAGTTTGGTAAGGTTTGAGACACTTAGTCTCTTTTAAGGAAGCTTAAGTTGGAAAAGTCAATCGGATATTGACTTATGTGTTAGATGGCTCGAAATGCGAATTTTATGGTTCGGATAGCTTTATTAGGTGATTTGGGACATAGGAGTGTGTCCGAAATATTTTTGTGATGACCGGTGTAGAATTAAGCTTGAATTGGCAAAGTTAGTATTTTGGCGAATTCCGGTTGATAGGTGAGATTTTTATCCGAGGGTCGGAATGGAATTTTGAGAGTTTCTATAGCTTCGTTATGTCATTTTGGACTTGTCTGCAAAATTTGAGATCATTCGGACTAGTTTTGACGTGTTTCGGCATCAGATGTGGAAGTTAGAAGTTTCAAAGTTCATAGCCTTGAATCCGAGGTGAATTTAGTATTTTTGCGTTGTTTTTGGTGATTCGAAGGAACAACTAAGTTTGTGTCATATTATGGGACTTGTTAGTATACTTTATTAGGATCCCATGAGGCTCAGATAAGTTTTAGAAGAGTTTTTATAAGATTTTGGCGTTTTGAGCATAAACATGTAATGATCCAAAGGTCCATTTTTAGTTGTACATATCGAAATTTGATTTCGAGACTTCCGGGATTTTGATAATGAATTATAGGAGTGATCTGGAAAGTTTGGTTTAATTTCATCAAGTCGCGATTGGGTTTTTGACGTGAAATGTGAGTTAATTGTTTAACGAGCGAAATGGGTGTTGAACTGGGCAAATTAGCTCCGAATTGAGTTTCGATTGAAGCGTTGTATTCGTATTATTATTTGTGACTCATAGGAACAAAAATCGTCTAATTCCCAGTTCGTATGACGGAGTTAGAGCCATTTTTGTAAAAATAATACCTGCTGCAATTTCTTTGGCAGCTGCTGATTTTTTTTATGGCGCGTGAACAGTAACCGCGCGCTTGAACAGTAACCGCGCACGTGAATAGTATTTTCGAAAAAATTTTCATCCGCGAACTACTTCATTTCTTTCACCATTTTTGGACATTTTGAGAGCTTTTGGATGGGGATTTAAGAGAGTTTCAACTGGAACCGATTGGAGGTAAGTTTTATGAGTTAAATACATGATTATATTGTGAAATCATCCTTGAAATTCATGAAAATATAGCCAAATTGTAAGAAATTAGGGCTTGAGATTGAAATTCTAAATTTGATATTTGAGGGACCATTTGTGGTCCGATTTGAGAGATTTTGTATGTATAGACTCGTGGCGAGATAAGGAACCCGATGACGTAAAAATTTCTGAGTTTCGAGACGTGGGCCGGGGGCTCGGGTTTTGTCAAATTCGTGAATTTTGATATTTTTCGATTTCCTTCGATTGGGTATTGTCTCTTTAGTATAATGCAACATATTCGTTGTGATTTTGGGCAGATTCGACGCACGTGGAGGCAAATTCGAGGGGAAAAGGCGTCGCGAATTAAAGAAATGGCCTGTTCGAGGTGAGTAATGATGTTAAATGATGTCCTGAGGGTGTGAAGCCCCGGATTTGCACATCGTTGTGCTATATTGAGGTGAAACACGCGCTGGATGATGAGCGCGGGGTCTTTTACCACTGGGGATTCTGACTTGGTCCATCCCGATTGATTATTTTACTGCATATTTGACTGAGATTGATTTGTTATCATCATAATTTGGGCTAATTGGCATATTTGGGCTTCGTGCCAATTATTTGAATCCTTCGGGGATTTTTATCACTATCTCCTCACTGTTTTGACTTATATTCGAACTGAGTTCTGTTGATATTTATGATTTTACAAACTCAGCCACTTTATACAGATTTGAAACTTAAATGATATTTTGGGCTGAGAATCACTGTTTTACAAATGCCCGAGGGGCTTATGTCATTTCGACTGAGTAAGGCCGAGGGCCTGTGTTGTGAGGATACTTTTGGATCGGGCTGCGTGCCGCAGCAGTGTTATATTGATATTGAGGACAAGACCCGGTTGATTACATTGATCTTGAGGTCGAGAGCCTGGTTGATTATATTGATATTTAGGCCGAGAGCCTGGTTGATGCCACGAGATGGCTTGATATTACGCTTGGGTTATGGGAGCCCCTTCGGAGTCTGAGCCCATTCCAGTAAGCACGGGAGAGGTGAGTACGCTTTCAGGCCTTATGATGTTATAGCGCTTGGGTCGTAGAACCCCTCCGTTGTCTGCACACACCCCAGTGAGCACCATCGATGATAAATAAATATGGATGGCTCGGGCTGTACGCCGCAGTGGGTACCAGAGTGTACCGTCATATGCATTGCATTACACTCATGCCTGGTTCTTCATCTGTTATACCTGGATGGCTCGGGCTGCACGCCGCAGTGGGTGCTATAGTGTACCGTTATATGCATTGCATTGAACTCATGCATTTGTTCCTTATCTGCATCATAATCCATAATAATTATGTGCTCTTATTTTATCGGTTGGTTGCTTGATACTGTTATGAGATACTGATACTGAGCCCGACGGGCGAATTTCTACTTATTATTTTAATACTGAGCCCGAGGGGCAGATTTCTACTTGTTATTTTGATATTGAGCCCGAGGGGCAGATTTCTACTTGTCCTTTTTCTGCCGAATTACCTGTTTTACTGGTTTAAAAGAAATTTCACATGATATTTCACTGAATTGTTATTTTAAATGATTTCACTGCTTTTATATAGAATGTTGTGTGCCTTAACGTGTTTTCTTACCTTCAGTCATTATTTATATTTATTACTCACTGGGTCGGAGTACTCACATTACTCCCTGCACCATGTGTGCAGATTCAGGCATAGCAGATTCCCATCCCTGAGAGCCGATCCTTCCACTCCAGGTGGTATTTCGGTGTCTACGAGGTAGTTGTTGGCGTCCGCAGCCCCCGTGACTCCTTTATATTATTATTTCCATGTTATTCGAACTATTGTATCGGATTTCATATTTAGTAGACTTGTGTCAGGATTTCTTAGTTGCTCATGACTTGTGACACCCCGGTTAGGGCTGTGTTGGGTTAGATTTCTGCATTTTTATCTATACTTCCGCTATTTGGTATTATTAAACCATATTGTACTATAGTTGTGTTAAATAATTATTTTAAAAGGATGAATTGGGTTGACTAGCTGGCCTTGTCTTCATGAGAGGCGCCATCACGACCAGGTTCGGGATTTGGGTCGTGACAAGTTGGTATCAGAGCCTAGGTTACTGGTCTCGCGAGTCATGAGCAGGTTTAGTAGAGTCTCGCGGATCGGTACGAAGACATCTGTATTTATCCTCGAGAGGCTGCAGAACCTTTAGGAAAAACTTCATATTCTTGAATTCTTAACGTGCGTCCTTGATTCAGCTTCAAAAAGTAACTCTCACAATTCCTTCCACGTGTTCGTATGCACGAACGAGCGCTCAGTATCAGATGTGCCCTGATGGCTTGTAATTTCCCGATCGAGGGGCGAGACGTGATCGCTGTGAGTTTGATGTTAGGCCAGTCTGGAGGACTTGAGGCCGGATCTTTGCCAATGGCTTGAGCACCGAGGTGCTGATTGTGCGAGCAAGTGTTTTAAACTTATATGTCCGGTATTGTCCCTATTAGTGGGAATGATGGTTGGATAGCTACGTGAGAAGTATGTTAGTACTGCGAGATGTATCTATATGACTTGGAAGTGACGAGGAAGGTCTGCTGGATGATAGATGAACTATTAAGTGTATGATTTCCATTGTGATAGGATGTGTAGCCCCAAGTTATGGGCACGTGAAGAATCTTTTCATGTCTCCTGTTTGGAGTGAAGTAAATTTCATATTACGGTATGAGTTTAGACTCAGGAAGACTAGGTGATTATGTAATATGTATGACGGTGGAAGGTATACAAAAATGTTAATTGGAGGCAAAGCAGGTGGGTTATCTCATGCGAAATAATCTACGTAGGTGTGTTCCTTATAATGTTGAGTAGAGAGTTTCTTTTCTACTAACAGGGTGTATGTGTTGAGATTTGAATTTGACTCTAATTGAGAAAGTTGAGTTGATTGTCACGAGAATGAAGGTGATCTTAGTAGTGGAATTGAGGTATTTTAAGGTCTGTGTTACCTAAGCTTGTGAAGAATTTTTGTTGAACTAGCTGTAGTAATATGGCAATATTCTTGAGTTTGATGACCTGCGTGGCCTGGTTGAATTAGAGGAATTTAGTTCTGATAGCTTGATTAGGAGAAAATGGATTTCCAAGTGTTCTTGATGGTTTCTACCATGGTTTAAAATAGATACTTTCTACAGGTATGGGGAACGTGTTGTGTATTGTGAGTTCCTGTATATTTCTTCATTATTGATGGGGTACGAAGGTTTTGGAGCGAGGTTCTGTTTAATGTGGGGTTTCCTACTGGTACTTGGTTGGTTTGAGTGGTTATGGTGATCGAGAATGGTGTTGCGAGTATACGAGTTGTGTAGTATGTTATGCGATTATATCTAGGGTTATTGTTATGGCTTGACACAGTTTGTTCGGACTTATACAGTGTGTGTATGTGAGATTCGGGTCTTGAAAAGAATTCTGGATGTTAGAAATTGGGCTACAAGGATTCGGGGTAAGGTTAAAGTAATGTTTATTATTCACTACAATGGGTTTAATGTGTTTCGGAATAATTGGTTCCAATTTTTTTTATGAATTATATGCCCTACCGGTATGAGGGTTCGTTATGTGCTATGAAAAAAAAATGTTTACGAAATTTATTGAGAAGAAGAAAGAAAGGAAATTGAAAACTGCAGTTGGCACAATGTGAAATATTTAAATCGGGCTGCAAGCCGCGGTGGAGGTTATGTAAGGACGAGGTCCTTGTGGTAAATATTTATGAGTTTAAAGTTTTCCTTTGTAAAGTTTAATTCGTACGATAATATTAAAAGGGAGTCATGCCAGTTAGGTTGATTTGATAATTCTTGTATATTTTATGTTCATATTCAGCCATTTTCGTACTGTAAACATTGAGTTTTAGCTTATGAGATGAGTTCCCAAGTGGCATTAAATGTGACTCATTAATCCGAGTAAGTAATAATGAGGTCTTCATGCCTCACATTCTGTTGTCAGTATTGTGAAAATTTAAAATGAGGTGGTGGTTAATATGAGATTTATTGATAATGATGGAATTATTTATGAACAACTATTAAGACCAGAAATGTGGTTATGATCATACAAATGATGCGTTTCATGTCAAGATATCATTGTGATAATGTCGGGCTTGTAATGCGGAGATTAGTATTATTGATATACTTGTGGTACTTGTTGGGTTGTGGACATGTTGTTAGGAGTTGTTTTGGTGTTACTCTGACAGGTGGATAGGCCCAATTACAAGGGAGACTCTGCCGAAATATTTGAAAAATCTGGGAGTTAGTCAAATTTTGGGGACTTAAGAAAGTTGAAATGTTGGAAGAATATCTAAGATCTATATGAAGTCGTTCGGTTCATTTGGTTGTGGATTGTGGGGTGTTGTCCCGTCTATGGTGGTAGTTTTTGCGTGTTATGAGAAGAAATGACTTATCAGGAAAGGCTATCAACCTAGTTCAGTGCGAGCAGAATTGACCTGAAGTGGGTGAATGGATTTAAATAGGATGATGGACTTCATGTGATTCAGATATGTTCATTTCAGTATAGCGCTCCTCAAGGAGGGGTGTTGGAATATCATATGTTGTTCTATGTTCGTCAATTCATGTAATATTATGATTGTGCCATGCGTGCTGTGAAACGGCTTGATAAATTCCTATTCTCTGGGGAACAGTCCATATTAGTTGTGTGAGTTGAGCAGTCCATTCCTGAGTCACTTCCTTATGTATCTTATTCGCGTTATGGCCTATTGGTGCATTTTTGCATCATGTGAGACCGTTAGTCATTGTCTTTGGTGATTGGTTGTCTGAGCAGCTCGTACTAGGTGAGGCGAGACTATTGGTATCGGGGACCATTGCAGTGGGATTATGTGAGGTATATTA
>MU733431.1:60873-96018 GCA_026770625.1 Nicotiana glauca
CCACTACATAGCCTGAACATGAGAACTCACAGTCATTCTTTGAAGATATTCTAAAATTCTCCTGTGCCATCAAACACACTCAGATATCAATAGTCGACCTATCAAGAAAATGACGTAACACTACCGAAGTGCCATCAACTTAATCACATTGCCCTTTTTCTGAAACATATACCCTTGTCAAATCACTATGATTAACAACACCCTTTCCTTAGTCATATGAGGATCATTCACCCTAATCCTCTGAAGATCGATTCTTAAATCACTTGCAGCTGCCCGTGCCGCTTAAGAATTTAATGACTTTCCATCCCGAACTGAACCGAGCTTTACACATACAAATCCCAATCCTCCATAACATATCGCATACACCATGCCACACTGGGATACATGAGAAATTTTATCTCCCTTCCTCCCTGCAGACATCGACGCACTCAACTAGTCAAGAGCTTTCATTGATCCCATTTAGAAGAAAAATCATTACACACTCCATGCTTCGCATGCCCATAAGAAATATACTCATCTTCAAACCACGGTAAAGCCCAACAAGAACTTTCTCCCAATTCCATCTATCAAATTTTCTTTATGATTCATCATCAACTTGATATTTCTCCCTCGCTGTAGCATCACAATGCCTCAATCTAGGCCTACCACAGGAGATTCAAACATAAAACCACGCTATCTAAGACTCATAGGTCACCGAATACTCTCTCGATGCTTCCCAGAAATACCACGTTCCAGAATACTTTACTTGAAGAACTTCCTGCGAATTGGAATTCGTTACCATTACTTCCTAGATACCGATACATAGGATCCCATAATCAAGATAAAAATACCACAAGCCTCGACATTTTCTGATGAAAACACGGTCTCTGACCACATTCACGACCTTGAGACACCTGATTGTTACATGTACAATCTTGAACACATTAAAACCATTCACGAGAGTCATTCACTCCTATTCCAACTGCAAATTACCTGACTTAATGAACAGAACCACTTGTGCCTTATTAGCACTCTGACACCGTAGGATATGATCTCATTCCAATTCAACGAACATCTTCCTTTTCTACACACTAAGCATTCTTTATCAACAACATCTCAAGGCATCCTATTGTCTTCACACATCTACGAAGTACCATATAACCTTTATCAAAATTTTGCTCCACTCGTGCCATCCTCGGCTCATTTTCTGCAACCAGGACAGATCCGCCAGCACACCTCAAAAAGGAACCAACATAGAACATAACCGTGCAATCAGCTAATCAACTGCAACCTCCCCAACTTGGCTCAAATCCACTTATCAGGACACATTTAATAACCCATAATACTTTTACTCTAATGATGCCACAATATTATAGTGAGATTAAACTCAAATCATCTACTAGTTTATGAAAACACAGATCCTCGGATACTGAAATCCTCTGCAAACCTCGCATTCGTCCCCATATCAGCTGAATCCACTCTCTAAAGTGACCCAAATTTCCCAATTACAACACGTATCCTTCCATTACACATGAGATCTTCTCACAATATACATAATAATCGTACCCCTTAAGAACACTCCGCAGGAGATATCCCACCTGTTTTGCCTCAATTTAGTATTTCAGCACACCTTCCACCATCATACACATAACACATCCATTTAGTCTTCCTGAGTCCGAACTCATATCGCCACACGTAATGTACTTCACTTCTCAACTAGGAGATACGAAAATATTCTTCACGTGCCAATAATTTGGTCTATACATCAAGCCACAATAGGAATCGAATCACTTAACAGTCCATCTACTATCCTGCAGACTTCTTCGTCTTTACCAAGTCATATAGAAACATTACACAGTACCAACATACTCATTACGTAGCTATCCAGCCGCCATTCCCACAATTAGGGACAATACTGAACATATAAGTTCATAACACCAGCTCACAAAATCAGCACCTTGGTGCTCAAGCCATAAGCAAAGATCCGGCCTCAAGTCCTCCAGACTGGCCCAACATCAACTCATAAAAATCACATCTTGCCCCTCGATTGGGGAGTCACAAGCCATCAGGGCACTTATAATACCGAGCGCTCACGTGCACATACAGACGTGTGGAAGGAATTTCGAGAGTTATATCTCAAGCTGAATCAAGTACGCACGATAGGAATTTCCAAGAAAGTGAAGTTTTCCTAAAGGTTCTGCAGCTTCTCGAGGATAAATACAGACGTCTCCGTACCGATCCGTGAGACTCTGCTAACCCTGCTCATGACTCGTGAGACCTAGTAACCTAGGCTCTGATACCAACTTGTCACGACCCAATCTCCATACCCGGTCGTGATGGCGCCTCTCATGAAGACAAGGCCAGCCAACTAACCCAATTCATTTCTTTAACACTTACTAAACATAAATAGATGGAAAATGCAACTTAAAGAACATTAATTATCAACATTATAGCCTAACTCAGCCCGACCGGGGTGTCACAAGTCACGAGCATCTAGGAGGATCTTTATTACAATTTCAAAGTCTATAAGTCGTAGAGTAAAATCTGGAAATCAAGAAGAAGAAACTCGGTGCCGCGAACGCCGGCGGTCACCTTGCTTAGCTATGATAGCAATACCTTCAATCCGCTATTAACCCGCTACCGGGTGAACAATACATGCAACTGCACGTGAGGTACAGGGAGTAAAGTGAGTACTTCCAACTCAGTGGTAATAAGAGCGAATAATATCTGAGCAATAAGAAAACACGTATGAGCACTCCAAAATGCTATAAAAGACAGTACAACCCTTTGCGAAAAATCGTAACACTGTGAAAATCCCTTAGAAAATCTCAAGCTAAGTTTAAAATCTCTTTTACAAATATCCTTTTTCCAAAAATCTCTTTTACAAATATCCTTTTTCCAACAGTCAAACATATGAATGCTATATCAGATAGTGAAACTCGGCACATAAATCAGCCCCTTCGGCACAGTACTCCTGAACATATAACACCAGGGTATCTGGTCAACAAGGCAAGTAATAGCATGTATGCCAATGATATGTGAGTGCTAAAAGTCCTGCCACGTAGTACCAACAGGAACGAATGCATGAATGCAATGCAATGCACATGACCGCTGCGGCGCGCAGCCCGATCCATTTGGGTACCCGCGCTCACTGGGGGGGTGTGTACAGACTCCGGAGGGGCTCCTACAGCCTAAGCGCTATAATACTACGGCGTGTAGTCCGATCTACATATTATATAACTGCGACGTGCAGTCCGATCCACATATTATATCACTGCGGCGTGCAGTCCGATCCATATAATATACTACTGCGGCGTGCAGTCCGATCCATATCTTAGTCCAGAACATGCAAATGAGCCACTCGGGCAATGTCAAGTAATAGCTTTTAACTCAAAACATCTGAAAATGCAATTTAAGTCTTTAAACCTTAGCAATATGACTACACATATCAAAGCAGTGTTTAACTCAGGACTGAAATCATTTAATATGCTTAGTGTCATGAAAACAATGATAATAACCCCTGCAGGGTTCAAATAACTGGCACAAAGCCCAAAACATGGCAATCAGCCGAATTCAAGATAGCATCTAGCAAGTTTCAGTCAATTACGCAGTAAAATCCACAACCGGGACGGACCACGTCACAATCCCCAACGGTGCTCTACCCCACGCTCATACCTGGCGTGCAAGTCACCACAATACAGCACTATAATGTGCAAATCCGGGGTTTCAAACCCTCAGGATATCATTCACAAGTATTACTCACCTCGAACCGGCAAAATCTCAAGCCTGTGATGCCTTTGCCCCTCAAATCAGCCTCCACGCGCGTCGAGTCTAGCCAAAAATAGAGCGAATATATCACAATATGCAAATGGAACAATACCCAATCAAAAACAATCGAATTATAGCAAGAACCTCGAAACTAGCAAAACCCGAGCCCCGGGCCCACTTCTCGAAAAATTATGAAGTTTACATTACCGGACTCCTCGTCTCGCCACGAGTCTACCCATATCAAATTCATCAAAATTTTAGTCCATTTGACCCCTCAAATTCCAAGTTTACACTTTCTTAGGTTTCAAGCCCTAACCTCCATTTTTACCCCTTAAATCCTTGGATTTTCGGTGTTTAAATCCTTGTTTTTACACCATAACAATATTATTCGAGTCTATAAATTCATACCTGATGGAATCCCCTTTGAATCCTCTCTAAATCGCCCAAAATCGCCTCTTCCCGAAGTCAAAAAATGTTTTCTTATCTTCTGAAATTCGCGAACATTGTTTCATTTAAAACCCTTCAGCAATTTTCACTTCTGCGGTCCCGTAACCGCTTTTGCAGGACTGCTTCTGCGTCCATATGACCGCTTATGTGATTTTCATTAAATCCTTGGCCTTCCACTTTTGCGTCCAACCATCCGCTTCTGCGGATCTCACCATTCCGCTTCTGCGGCATCATTTTCGCCTATGCGAACCCGCTGAAGCGATACCCCGTCCGCTTTTGCGGAATTACCCTGGTCCCTCATGGACCGCTTATGCGATATCTTAGCCGCATCTGCGGAACCGCTTCTGCGGCTCCTTTTCCGCAGATGCAGAAATACCAGAAGCCAGGTGCACCAGACCTGCAACAAATATCAAGATTCTCCGTTTAACCACTCGAAATCACACTGAGGCCCCCGGGACCTCAACCAAAAGCACCAACACATCCAACAACCTTATTCAAACTTGTTCCAATCCTCAAAACATGTCAAACAACGCTAAAACCATTAAAACACATCGGATTCAAGCCTAGTTTTCATCTAAACTTCCGAAATGCGCATTCAATCAAAAACCCGACCAAACGATGTCCGAATGACCTGAAAATTTGCAGACATATTCAAAAATCACCTAACGAAGCTACTGCAACTCTCGGAATTCCATTCTGACCCTCGGATCAAAATCCCACCTATCAACTGGAATTCGCCAAAATTCAAACTTCGCCAATTCAAGCCTAATTCTACACCAAGCCTCCAATATCAATTCCGATCGCACTCCAAAGTCACAAATCATCCCCCGAAGCTAAACGAACCACCGGAAATTCACATCCGAGCCCTCTAACCACATAGCCAACTTTCGGTTGACTTTTCTAAAATAAGCTTTCTTCTAAGAAGCTAAGTGCCTCATTTCCAGCTAAAACCAACTCAATTCTATCCGATTCATTCAAATACTGATATTGAAGCATAGAACAACATAATATGGGGGAAACGGGATGGTAACTCACGTGACAACGGGCTGGGTCGTCACAGTTTGCCACTATTATGTTGTATCCTAGGATCAATTCACTATTTCCATTTCTAAAAACACCTCCCAAGCCTCCTTTCCCTAGATTCACTATACAAGAGCGATCTATGTTGAGTTTGAAGGTGCCTTGGTCTAGTGGGTTCCATTGAGAAAATTACGAGAAATCAACCAATCCACATGAATTTGTTAACTAGGGTTCTTCTTGAAGGAGGTAGAGAGAAAAAAGTTCATTTTCATATTGCTGAAGAAAGAATGAATTAGATAATCATTTCTAGAGAGTTTTGTCCTCTATATTTATATTGGGCCTATTATTTACATTGGGTCAAAAATACCCGAAAAAAATAAAGCTGCTCTCCTATCACCCAAAAATGTAATACTACATAAATATCTAGGTTGGGCCATCTATTTGGGTCTTGTGTGTATCATCAAGTATTCCAACACCCCTCCCCCCTCAAGTTGGAGGGTGGGAGAACCCCCAACTTGGGTAAGATAGCATGATGTAGAGCTCCAGTAAGTGGCTTGGTGGAGATGTCAGCCAACTATGCAGATGTAGAAACATGGTGCAAGGAAATGAGCCCTTCAGTAAGCTGGGTCCGAATGAAGTGGCACTCCACCTCAATGTGTTTGGTGCGCTCGTGAAAAATAGGGTTCTTGGCTATGTGAATCGCGGCCTGATTATCACAAAATACAGGGACAACAGCAGTAGTAGGAATGCCAAAATTAGATAACAGCCGAACCACCCAAGAAAGTTCAGCAACAACCTTTGAAATGGCGCGATATTCAGCTTCAGTGGAAGAAAGGGAGATAACAAGTTGTTTCTTAGCCTTCCATCCAACAAGGCAACCTCCCAAAAAGATGAAAAAATCAGTAATAGATCTGCGAGTATCAGTGCAAGCAGCCCAATCACTGTCACAATAAGCAGTCAAAGTAAAACCAGGAGAATTATTCAAGAAGACTCCAAAATCAGCAGTGCCTTTAAGATAACTGAGAAGATGAAGAGCAGCCTGCATGTGCGGAACCCTAGGAGTTTGAAGAAACTGACTTAAGTGTTGGACTATAAAGCATAAGTCAGGCCTTGTGTGTGTCAGGAAGTTGAGCTTCCCAACTAAACTTCGATAAGATTCTGGTGAAGGGAGAAGGTCACCATAGTTAGCCTTCAATTTAGTTGACAGGTCCAAAGGGGAGACTATTGGAGACACCAGGTCACAGTCGTAGGCATGCAGCAAATCTCTAATAAACTTCCTTTGATGAAGCAGAAGACCAGAAGGGGAGTAAGAGACCTCTATTCCCAGGAAATAGTTGAGAACACCCAAATCTTTAATTTTAAACTGAGAGTCCAAAAAGGCTTTCAAGGAAGATATCTCATCCGGATCATTACCAATGAGGATGATGTCATCTACATATATAGTAATCAATATAATAGAAGATCCACACTTCTTAAGAAAAAGGGAATAATCATTCAAGGAGTGGGAATAGCCTCTGGAACATAAGGCATGAGATAATTTGGCATACCATTGCCTAGAAGCCTGTCTGAGTCCATATAAGGACTTCTGTAATTTGCACACTAAAGAGGAAGAAGGCAGAGAAGCAGAACTATCAACTAAGCCAGGGGGAAGTTTCATGTACACTTCCTCATCAAGGTCACCGTGCAAAAATGCATTATTGACATCCAATTGGAACATGACCAATTCTATTTGACAGCTACTGCAACAAGACATTTAACTGTAGAAAATTTAATGACAGGAGAAAAAGTCTCATTAAAATCAATCCCTTCAACTTGTGCATCACCTCTAACAACCAACCAAGATTTATACCTCTCCACTGATCCATCTGCTCTATATTTAACTTTGTAAACCCATTTGCAACCAATTGGTTTCTTACCTTGAGGCAACTCAACAATAGACCAAGTGTGATTAGCCTCAAGTGCCTCAAATTCTTTCTTCATGGCCTCTTGCCATTCTGGAATAGAGGCAGCTTGGTTGTAAGATAAAGGTTCAATAATAGTATTATCAACTAGGGAATGAAAACAACTAGATAAAGAAGCACTAGGGCCACACAATGAATGGGGAAGTTGACAAACATAAGGCTGAAGATGAGCAGGTGGGTGGTGATCCCTAGAGGATCTTCTAAGTTATGGAATAGAAGGAGGAACAATAGTTGAAGAAGTGGAAGGAAGGGAAGATGGTGAAGGAGGAGAAGAATCAGTAGATACAGGGGAAGAAGAATCAGGAATAGGTGTTGGAGATAAGGGTGGTGGAAAAGATGAAGATTCTTCTGAAATAGGAACAAAATTAGGAAGAGGAGGAGAAATAGAGTTAGCACATGCAAAAGGAAAGATAGATTCATGAAAAACAACATCCCTGGAGATCAAGGTTAGTTTAGTGGTCAAGTTATAAAGTTTGTAGCCTTTCTCAACTAAGGGGTAACCAATGAAAACACAAGGATCAACCTTAGGTTGGAACTTGTCTCTGTTACATTTGGGGATAGTGTGATAACAAAGGCAACCAAATGACCTGAGATGTTCATATGTAGGAGGCAGTCCATATAGTAGTTCAAAAGGTGATTTATTGTTTAAAAGTTTGGAAGGAAATCTGTTGATCAGATATGTGGATGTCAAAACATAGTCACCCCAGAACTTTAAAGGCAATTTGGATTGAAAAAGTAAAGCTCTTGAGGTTTCCAATAAATATCTATACTTCCTCTCCACCACACCATTTTGTTGTGGTGTGTGGGGGCATGAGGTTTGGTGTATGATCCCATGGTCAAGGAAGAATTGAGTAGTTATGTGACTGGAACCCAACTCATAAGCATTGTCACTTCTAAAAGCTTCAATGGAAATATTGAACTGTGTTTTGACCATGGCCACAAAGGCTTTTAGTAAAGGATAAGCATTGCTCTTGGACCCCATAAGGTGACTCCAAGTAGCTCTAGCGAAATCATCAACTAAGGTAAGAAAATACTTGAAACCATTATATGTTGGATTGTGATAGGGCCCCCAAGTATCTATATGAACAAGTTGGAAGGGAGAGGAAGTTTTAATAGAGCTTTCTGGGAATCAGAGTCTAGATTGCCTAGTTAAGGGGCAAACAGAACAAACAAAGGGCTGAGCAGCAGAAAACTAGCATGGAATAACAGAAATATCTTTCATTCTAACAAAGGGAATATGTCCTAATCTGTTATGCCATAAAATCTCCATTTTATTAACAGTAGAATGATTTGTACAATGAGAATTAGAAGCTGCAGAAAGTAAAGGAGAATGGTATTTACAAGTGACAGAAGAAGAGTTATCAGAAATGGAATTAGACAGGGCAGAAACAGGTGAACACTCATCTGATCCAAGCTTGTAAAGCCCAACTTCCACCTTATCAACTTCCACTGGGCTCTTCAGTGAAGGGACCTGGAGAAGACAACAACGTTTGTTGAAAAGTAAGTCACAATCTAAATAAGACACAAGTTGGTAAACAGAAATGAGATTGTAGTGAAAACTAGGAATGTACAAGACATGATGAAGAATAAAGGAGAGAAAATGTATTGAACCAGTGCAAGTTACTTTGACTTTATAACCATTTGGCAGAGTGACTAGATAGGGCACAACAAGGGGTTTAATATCAAAAATGATATCTTTGTTAGAATTCATGTTGTTAGTGGCCCCAGAATCTATAATCCAACTGTTATCATTGACCCTAGTTAACATACAAGTACCATAAGCAATTCTTACAGATTCAGAAGGAGGAATTATACCAGCAAAATTTGCAGAAGCCATGAGACTGGATTGAGGACCTTGTTCTGATACATGACTCTGTTGCAACAGGAGCATCAGTTGTGCATATTGCTCTTTTGTGAGACCAGGAATCAGAGAGGAAGATTCAGAAGAATGCTCAGATGAAGAATTGGAATCAGAATCAGGAGCATGTTGAACCTCAACATTAGCTGCTACTCTCTTCCCTTGAGTAAATTTGAAGTTAGAAGGGAATCCATGAAGCTTGTAGCATTTTTCAATGGTGTGACCAGGCTTTTTGCAGTATCTACATAGCAGATTAGATTTATTTAGATCAAAGTTAATTTTCTGGAAGAACTGACGTGGTGGAGGATTGACTGGTTTGCTGATAGGGTTATTGAAATTTGCATTGAAAGAGGCTGCCTGAGCCTGAAACTGAGATGAAGGACTGATTTGCCTTTGCCTTTCATCTTGGAGAAGAATATTGTAGACACTATCAAGAGAAGGTAGAGGATGAATCATGAGCAAGTTGCTCCTTACACCAACATACACATCATTGAGTCCCATAAGGAACTGGTGCACCTTATCCTCCTCCTTTTCTTTTTGAAGATCAGACTTGACAGGACAAGAGAATCTCTTTGCATGATTAGTACACACATATCCTAACTCATCCCATAATTTCTTCAACTTGTTAAAATAGGAGGCTATATCTAAGGACCCTTGGAAGGTTGAAGCAAGTTCCTTTTTCAATTCAAACATCTTAGTCCCATCGACTGAACCATATCTTTTGTTAAGCTGAGACCAAATACTCTCTGCAGTCTCAGAATACTGGACACTCTCAGCAATATCAGGTGAAAGTGAACTGGTTAACCAAGAGATAACCATATTGTTGCACCTATTCCATTGTTGAAGCTGAGGTGAATCCTCAGCAGGTTTAGGGAAACTTCCATCGACAAAAGCTAATTTGTTTCGAGCTGAGAGAGACACGATCATATTTCTACGCCATCCCCCAAATCCACTACCAGTAAAAGGGACAGTCACAAGAAATACCCCAGTAATATCATATGAAAGTAGATGTAGAGGGTTAGTGGGGTCAAGAATGAACACTGATGCATTAACGGGTGTAGTACTTGTCTCTACCATGACGAACAACAGAAACAGTCACAAAGGGAATATGATCCAAATTACTAAACATAAAAATTACACATGCAATCAATGAGTAACCACAGATGATGCTCAAAATGAAGGAATGTTACCAGCCTTCTTCGCAACCGGATAAGGTACGGCCTTCAATCAAATGAATAAGAAAATCCTAAATCTCGTCACAAATTTCATGATTCTTCAAAAAAATCTTCTAACAATAGTAATATGAGTAGAAGAGACCTTTGAAAGACGAACAGCTATGAAAAACCCAAAATATCAACGAAAAATCCATCAATTATCAGAGAATGTGAAGAACTTTGCGAACACTGTAACTTCGGTGGGAATCGATGAAATTACAATCGATCGAACGGGAAAGAGAAATCAGAAGATACTCCGCTCTGATACCATGAGAAAATTACGAGAAATCAACCAATCCACATGAATTTGTTAACTAGGGTTCTTGTTGAAGGAGCTAGAGAGAAAGAAGTTCATTTTTGTATTGCTGAAGAAAGAATGAATCAGATAATCGTTTCTAGAGAGTTCTGTCCTCTATATTTACATTGGGCCTATTATTTACATCGGGCCAAAAATACCTGAAAAAAAATAAAGCTTCTCTCCTATCACCCAAAAATGTAATACAACATAAATATCTAGGTTGGGCCATCTATTTGGGCCTTGTGTGTATCAGCAAGTATTCCAACATCCATTTAGTATAGATAGTTATTTTTGGCGTTGGGTGGTTGCCTTGCTCTGTTAGTAGTTTGAACTCCAGATATTTGCTTTTAACTGGAATTTTACTGGATCGTTGTTGTTGTTGTCTCGTTTTTGTGAAGCCAAATATGCCATAGTATGAAGGGCAGGATGTCCGACAAAGCGAGGTAGCTGTCGAACCTTGCCTTAGCAAGGCACTGTGATTTGAGCCAATTCATGTGAATTGCATATTTATCCTGGGAATAGCAAGGGAAGTTATGAATAATACCTATTTGTTCCCATATTGTTTTAGAATTGGAGCATCTGAAGAAGATATGTTCTATATCTTTAGCTTCAATACCAAAAATACCGCAAAGGCTGGAATCATAAATATTAGTCTTGAACAACATTTGTGCAGTGGGAAGTATGTTGTGCACTACGATCCAAAGGAATGTTTTAATTTTCTTTAAGCTATTCAGATCCCATAGCCAACTGTAATTCTTTCCATCATTGTCTTCCCCATCCTTATTAGCTATCATTGTATAAGCTATTTTCATGGCGAATTCGCCATTTGTATTTTTTATCCAGGAGTAGTTAACCTTTGCCAGTTGAATTTATTTTATATAGGTACTAAACATTTTGTATTTTATGTTGTCCGGCATGTGAAAAGATATTGCATTGATATTGATTGTATTGTTGACAATGATATCAGACACAAGTTGGTGTTGTTCATGTTTCATAATAGGCCCTTGTATTAATGATCTAAGGAACCCCTCGTTATTTATCCAGGCATCCTGCCAATTGTTGATTAAACACCCATCTCCGATTTTCCACTGGACTCCTTCTCTACATATTTTGATGCGCTCTATAATGATTTTCTATATATGCATGCCATTCTTATCGTGTACTTAGTAGCCAATCTTGTTGCTTATTGCTCTTATTGTATTTGTTATGTACAAGTTTTGACCATAAGAAATTATTTTCCTTTTTAAATCTCCATGCTAGGGCTACAGCAAATGAAGAGTTCGTCCACTTTTATTTGTACAACCCTAGCTCCCCTTCCTATTTTTTATTTTTTATTTAACAACTATATCACATCTTAATAGGTGACATTTATTTTTTGTGAGGTAATACCCTAAAGAAAATTCCTTTGGATAGTGTCTATATTTTTCAAGGAGCTTTGTGGCAAGCTACAGATTTGCAATTACATGATTAGGGATGGGCGCTAATGTAGATTTGATTAGGGTGGCTTTTCCCGCCAGGATTAGGTGATTGATCTTCCATCCCTTAAGTCTATTATTTAGCGTGTCCATTATGAATTAGAAGTCCTTTTTGGAAGGTCTAGAGCTCATCATGAAAAAACCTAGATATTTTCCAAATTCATTGGCACTCTTCATTGCTAGACATTGGATAATGCTATCTTTTTATCTAGCAGTGTGTTTTTAGAGAAGAAGATCCTGGATTTGCTAAAGTTAATAGATTGATCCAAAAAGTTGCAAACTTTATTTAGTGTATCTATTATTGAGTTGCACCTCTTTTGATTAGCATCAGCTGGTAAGATTAGACCATCTGCAAAGAAAAGGTGAGATAACGGAGGGCTGGTGTGGTTTAGTTTTACTGGATCTCACCTATAACAATCGATTTCATGGTGAATTAATCGGGATATCATTTCCATGCAAATGATAAATAGATAGGGGGATAATTAATCACCTTGCCTAATTCCCTTGAGAGGTAAAAGACTTCTGTACTAGAGCCGTTAATTAGGAGAGAGGTTTAAGTTGTTGAAATACAAGACATGATTAGGTCAATTAGGTCTTTTGGAAACATTAGGGATGTGAGAGAAAATTTGATAAAAGACCACTCAATTTTGTCAAAAGCTTTTTCGAGATCAATTTCAATCATCATATTTTTGCTTTTTCCCTTTTAGTTTTCTATAGTGGTCTAGGACTTCATTGTCATGCCCTAACCCCGGGAGGCGCGCCCGGCGCGACCGGCGCTCAATCGAGTAAACCCGACTGAGCAAGCCTTTAAAGACTCATTTTATACAAACTAATTCATGAATAAAGAGGAGATGAACTCCATTAATCATACTTTGTAAATATTTCATTAACAACTTCCATTTTGTTTCCATTAGCCATTTCAACCATAATATCCAAAATATGAAAAAATTTATAGATATGAAGAAAAACATATTTGCCAAATACCAATATTTCTAATTTAACTTCCAATAACAAACACCACCCACAACCTATCTACGGAGATTCTAAATACAACTGAAGAGTAATATGGAAATACCGGCAACAAGGCTCTCGCTATACCTCAAAATACAAAGAACATGATAAACAAACGGTACAGGACCCCGAAATGAAATGGGGCTCACCAAGTCAACTGAAAGGAAGATGCATCACTAGCTGTGACCACCACTGTCTGCTATGAAACCACCCATCCATTTAAAGATGTATCTCCCTCGACAAAAGGGACGTTAGCGCCGTAAAATAGCACTAGTATGTATAACTAAACACCATCTCATTAGAAAGAACAACCATGCAAGAATAAAGAAATCATAAGGATCAACAAAGCTTTAAAGAATCACCACATCATCAAATAAGGGATCACAGAGCTTTCACACAATTTCCATAGCTTTAGGTTGGAACATTTAATATTGTTACATCATCATTAGCAATACCATCACTTTCTTGCGCGGCGTCCTATCACCACCCGATCAGCTAGGTTATCTCATTTGAGACATGTACCTCCGTCACAATTTCATTCTCACTTTTCGGTTTCAATATCAACACAATACCACCATGTGTGCGGCATGGCGTCCGATCACGGCCCGATCGGCTAGGCCGTCTTACCAAGACATTTTTCCTTTTCCATCAATTATCTCATTTCAATCTTTACTTCACATATATCAGTTCATCGGCACTTGGGTCCACAATTATCACATCACACTTGGCACTAGGACACATTTCATAATTCGAGCTCTTCCCCCCCCCCCCTACATTTCATATCAATATCAATTTCAACAACAAGCCATTCAATTCAAGATGTCAAGTACACATGAGAGGAATCATGAATCATGGGCAAATAGAATATTTCAGAAATCATGCACTTCAAGTTCATTAGCAATGGAACTTTAAACATTTCAGAAATCATGCACTTCAAGTTCATTAGCAATGGAACTTTAAACACAAAGGATTCTTCCAAAAGGAGAGGACACACTAAACCACAATAGAAACACACATCAAATTCATAAAAAAATAATTACACCAATTATTCTTGAATTACTCTTTTCCAATCACGACAATATACAATTTTAACATCGGGAGTATGTAACAACTCGGATCACATTGGATGTACTTATAAGGTAAAATATTATCTCGAACAGCCACTTATGGGCATAAATTGTGTACAAAGCCTTTAGGCCACTTTATTTTTTAAGTCATTTATGGAAAGTAGAGTCAAGGCTCATTTCATAATCTGTTTCATATTTTATCATGTCATAGGCATCACCAGGCACAATTATAACTCAAGTTCTCGACACGTTGGCTACACTCTATTTCCCAAATTCATTTAATTTATTTCAAACATCTTTATACATAGCAGATTTCACATAGTTTGGTATAATAATCTCAATTTAAACTTGACTTGAAATCTAGGCATTTTAGCACATGGTTCTCATTCTTCACAATTTACTAAAAAAATAGCATATTGAAAATATTGAGACACACCTTTCACATATATTCTTGCAACACCAATTCATTTTGAAATAGCAAGCATTACACCAATCAAATTTCGGAACTTACAACATTTGCATGAACACCAAGAGAGCTCAATTTCTAAAAAGAGGAGGTTTTAGCCATACATACCTCAATAGAGCTTTCTTTAAATTCTTACAATAATTATGGAACTCTAAGCAACTTCGATCTATTTTATGAGAAATATATGTTGAACCAAAAATTAGAGAGATAATCATGATTCTAGATCATTTGAGTACATTATCAAGCACTAAGTGTGCATTGTAATTTTAAGACCTTTTTGTGAGAGATTATATCATCCTACATCCCATTTGTAATATTTTTAGCTCACAATCTCCCCATACCCTCTTATCATACATGCATGCAAGATAATCAACCGTTATACCCATGAATCCACTTGTTAATTACCCATATTTAGCTAAAATTATAAATTAAGGGTTAGGGTGTAGACTCTTACCTCAAGGAGGAAAATCTAGTGTGTTTTCCTTGTTAATCTTCAAAGATTTGAGTAAGAATTGAAGAAGAATTTGATGAAGATTACTTTCTCACTCTAGGTCTCACTCTTTCACTTTAAAGCATCAGATTATTTCATCAAAAATGACATATTGCGTGTATATAAAGAAGTTGGGTCAGGTTATAAGGATAGAAAAATGGACCGTCCAAAATTTTTAGACCGGGCTATAGGCCTGGCGTTGCCAACTTAAAGCCTAGTCCAGCCTGGCTTTATCTAGGCCTCACCAGCTTAAAGCCTGGTCCAGCCTGGCTTTATCCAGGCCTCACCATCTTAAAGCCTGGTCCAGCTGTGATGAAAATTTCTACTCCTCAACGCATTGTTCAACCCAAAACTCCAAAAATACAACATATTAGCCTACCTTGACACCACAAAATCTTAATTTACATAATGAAGTTTTCTGGGGCCTTATATTCTCCCCCGCGTATGATCATTCATCCTCGAATGAGGAGTAGAGTCCGCCCCCAAACACTTAAGATAATATATCCCTTTTCTTACATACCTTAAGTCCCTAAATTTTGACTAACTCCCAAATTTTTCAGAAATTTTGGCAGTGTCACCTTTGTAACTAGGCCTATCCACCTGCCAGAGGACCAACAAAACCATCCTAACAACACATCCACAACTCAACAAAGCACCACAATTATATATCAAGAATACTAATCTCAACATTACAAGCACTACATTATCATAATTATACTTGGACATTTGACATGAACTACACTTTTTTAAATCATATCACCTAGAAGGTACCTTACAAATCAAACCAATTGCTATATGATCAAGCAAAAATATTTTCTTTCCACAACACTCTCGGCCTCAAGTCGTCCCCTTCAACTTATAGAATTTTCCATAACACATTAACGGAACAATCTTAACTCCTAGACTTATCTAACAAGGATGACAAATAGATACATCCCATATGCCAACTATCCATTAACTTCACCTTCAGTAATTTCCACTAAAATGATGCATAAGAGATTCCCAACTACATTCTTAGACATAGATACATGAAAACACAGAATACATGGGGAACAACGATGGGGAGACTTCGTACTCATAGTGCGACCTAATGTGAACTACACTTATTTTACCTTCATTATCAATTTGCATAACATCTTTAGGGAGAAAATATTGAGAATAAACCGATTACCCTCCTAAACTCTAAATCTCTACGCGATCACCCACACTAAACCTTTGATGACCTTTAATAATTACTCTAAGATATGTTATCATAGACTGACCATAAAATTACCTATCGAATATATGTGATCATATGGTGATGCTTCCTCTTTGACATGTTTGAACCTTCAATACCCAATAGATTTAGCACAATGAGGAACAACAGAGTTCAAGATTGGACTGGAATTATTCAAAAATCCATTAATGTGCTGAGCAGAGTATTTTATGAGGTTATATGCTAAGAGATACGAATATTACTACTAACAATGCTAACATGGTTAATCATTGTGACGATGTCAATTATTAGATAAATGGAGCATAGAGGTAACTAGCACGCATGGATTAGTTGGGAACCATGTACATGATCCTGAGATCTAAAAGAAGTGGGTCTTTCTAGACATAAGATACATGGGAGGCATGATCGGGAGGATGAAGACGTAGCATCAGTTATCCTTGGGAAGCGACGAGTTGTGCAAGGGATAATAACAATTGTTTATTTCCATATATGCCTTGCCTGACAATAGTAAGCTCTAAGGAGAAATGGTCAAGTCTGTTACACCGGTTGCCTCCTTGAGTGTAAGGAAAAATCAATTTATCTCAAAATGGTAAGATTCTTGCAACATGGATGCGATAGAGATTTCAAAAGAAATACATGAAGTTGGATTACACTCTTAACATTAACTGGCACAAGTAATCTATGCCACAAGACCATAAAGATGAAAAAAAAGAAGTTTAACACTTATGAGATTATCATAATTCAAATAGCTTAACCCTTCCCGATAATTAATCCTATATGAGAAAACTAAAGATACGACAATTTGTCTTCCTAATCGATATGCTCATGATATGTGGAAAAATCTGAAAGCATCTAATCTCAACCTTTCACGAGCTAAAACCATATAGCTAGGACATCTTAATTTGGGATGAAATCATGTATTGGTTAGAGGGGTTCTAATGATGCTCCGAGGAGAAAGACAAATAAAACTCCTATCCACTCAGGAAGGTGGAGTGCCAAAGATAGCAAAGCTCCTCGCGCATGACAAGGACATAGTCCATGATTCTAGAAGTCGAGTGGGTAAAGACAACGGAACCCAATAAGATAGTATAAAATAATCATGAAAGGTTTGCAGATGTTCATAATGAGTTCTCCATGTATTCGGACTTGAGAAGTACCCAGATGCTACTAAAAGACAGTAGAACATGAGAAGTAGGCGTTGTGCCGTGATAATCCCCAAATGTGCATTAGATCTTAATGGAGAGCCTATTAAGGGTCCTTATGAGAAAGGAAGTGTTATAGTGACACATAGAAGGGAAACTAACGTTCTCTCATGGTTATCGAAAAAGTGTTGGGAAACTAGCACAATGGACTCACTAACTAAGGAACACAATTAACACATGTTATGGAGGTATAAGGAGAAAGTAAACATTTGACACGAGCTGGACATGCTTCTACTATATTAACTCCCAAACTGCAATACAAGACCATGTCACGGGAAACCATAATACTAGGAGCAAATTGACCTACTCACTGCAGGGTGTCCCGAGTGGACACGAAAGTTATACTAAGATGGAGACACAAGATCTTCCTATGACGGAGATGTGAGGATCTCAATTTTCAGAGAGACTTTATGACACAGTGACCATTTTGATTGACATGCACTCATATGATAGGTGCCGATGTATTCTCTTATGTTACTAGACAGTGAGAAGTTTTCGTGATGATACTCGAAAGAGAGTATAGTGACTGTTCAAACCATATAAGCCACATATACCAGTGAGAAAAAGAGTGACTCGAGAAGGATCACAACACTGGATGTTTTACATGGAACTTGACACCACATAGGTAAACTTTACGACGGTGCATGCATATGCACAAGAGAGCAGATGTTGTCCATTTAAATAAATAGTTTCTATAAGGAATTCATCGGGAATAGTCCCTTGTTGAGAATTTAGGAAAAGCAAGTGGGGAGTATCAATCCTAGAGTTATAGCTCAATTCAAGGACATAATTATATAACTTAATTCCACAAAAGGGTGTAAATAAGAGAATTTGTGATAGAGTGTATTCACAAATAATACGTCTCGTTCAAAGAGTAGGTGCATGCAATGTTTTGTGATTTAGATTCTTGTTAAGACCATATCTATGTAGGCTCACAATATAGGTGTACATATATAATAAGGAAAAGTATGTGGCATTCAGAATGATGTACTAATGGGTCACTTACTTGGTAACTTTAGATTAGTGGGGCAGTGCCCTAACTGATGCCCTCTGACTCTATATTTGTAACATACATTGGTACCATACTCACATACCACATGATCTAGTGGTGCAATGAAATTAATAAGAACAAGGGTACTCCCCTTAGCAACAAGTTCTACCAATCACTCAATGGCTCGGTACATTCTCCTAATAAACCCTTGGGCACTCTCCCTCGGATTAAATGGTGGGGTCATTCCCTCCTTACTGCTTCAAACTCATGGATTATGGTATCAATATTACTCATCTTAAGAATAAGACATAACAAGGAAATTAACTCCCTATCTTGAGCTCTACCGCACGATCTGGAGTATCAAAGAAGGGTGAAATTCCAAAATGTCCAAGTAGCCTCCTAATTATAGATGTGGTCAACAACATACCGATAAGAAGGACTCTACTAGACACGACTACGAGATATCCTAGGACACTTTAAAACCTTAGGCTCTGATACTAAGTTTGTCATGCCCCAACCTCGGGAGGCGCGACCAGCGTATAATCGAGTAAACCTGACTGAACAAACCTGTAAAGATTCATTCTACCCAAACTAATTCATGAATAAATAGGAGATGAACTCCATTAATCATACTTTGTAAATATATCATTAACAACTTCCATTTTGTTTCCATTAGCCATTTCAACCATAATATCCAAAATATGGCAATTTTTATAGATATGAAGAAAAACATATTTGCCAAATACCATTATTTCTAATTTAATTTTCAATAACAAAAATCACCCACAACCTGTCTACAGAGCCTCTAAATATAACTGAAGAATAATATGGCAATGCCGGCAAGAAGGCTCCAGCTATACCTTAAAATACAAAGTACATGATAAACAAACGGTACAGAACCCCGAAATGAAGTGGGACTCGCCAAGTCCGCTGAAAGGAAGATGCGTCACTGGCTGCAACCAACATTGCATGCTATGGAACAACCTACATCCATTTAAAGATGTAGCGCCCTCGACAAAAGGGACGTTAGCGCCGTTAAATAGCACTAATATGTATAACTAAACACCATCTCATTAGAAAGAACAACCATGTAAGAATAAATAAATCATAAGGATCAACAAAGCTTTAAAGAATTACCACATCATCAAATAAGGGATCACATAGCTTTCACACAATTTCCATAGCTTTAGGTTGGGACATTTAATATTGTTACATCATCATTAGCAATACCATCGCTTTCTTGCGCGGCATCCGATCATGACCCGATCGGCTAGGTTGTCTCATTTGAGACATGTACCTCAGTCACAATTTCATTCTCATTTTCCGCTTTCAATATCAACACAATACCACCATGTGTGCGGCATAGCATCCGATCACGGCCCGATCGGCTAGGCCGTCTTACCAAGACATTTTTCCTTTTCCATCAGTTATGTCATTTCAATCTTTACTTCATATATATCAGTTCCACTTGGGGCCACAATTATCACATCATACTTGGCACTAGGCCACATTTCATGATTCGAGCTATTTCCCCCCACATTTCATATCAATATCAATTTCAACAACAAGCCATTCAATTCAAGATGTCAAATACACATGAGAGGAATCATAAATCATGGGCATATAGAATATTTCAGAAATCATACACCTCAAGTTCATTAGCAATAGAACTTTAAACACAAAGGATTCTTCCAAAAGGAGGGGACACACTAAACCACAATAGAAACACACATCAAAGTCATAAACAAACAATTACACCAATTATTCTTGAATTACTCTTTTTCAATCACGAAAATATACAATTTCAACATCGGAGTATGTAATAACTCGGATCACATTGGATGTACTTATAAGGTAAAACATTATCTAGAACATCCATTTATGGGCATAAATTGTGTACAAAGCCTTTAGGCCACTTTATTTTTTAAGTCATTTATGGAAAGTATAGTCAAGGCTCATTTCATAATCTGTTTTATATTTTCTCATGTCATAGGCATCATCAGGCGCAATTATAACTCAAGTTCTCGGCACGTTGTCCACACTCTATTTCTTAAATTTATTTAATTTATTTCAAACATCTTTATATATAGCGGATTTCACATAGTTTGGCATAACAATCTCAATTTAAACTTGACTTGAAATCTAGGCATTTTAGCACATGGTTCTCATTCTTCACAATTTACCAAAAAAATAGCATATTGAAAACATTGAGACACACCTTTCACATATATTCTTGCAACACCAATTCATTTTGAAATAGCAAGCACTACACCAATCAAATTTTACAACTTACAACATTTGCATGAACACCAAATGAGCTCAATTTTAAGAAGAGAGGGTTTTAGCTATACATACCTCAATAGAGCTTTCCTTAAATTCTTACAATAATTCTGGAACTCTTAGCAACTTCAATCTATTTTATGAGAATTACAAGTTGAATAAAAAATTAGAGAGATAATCAAGATTCTAGCTCATTTGAGCACATTATCAAGCAATAAGTGTGCATTATGATTTTAAGACCTTTTTGTGAGAGATTATATCATCCTACATCCCATTTGTTATATTTTTAGCTAACAATCTCCCCATACCCTCTTATCATACATGCATGCAAGATAATCAACCCTTATACCCATGAAGCCACTTGTTAATTACCCATATTTAGCTAAAATTCAAAATTAAAGGTTAGGGTATAGAATCTTACCTCAAGGATGAAAATCTAGTGTGTTTTCCTTGTTAATCTTCAAAGATTTGAGTAAGAATTGAAGAAGGATTTGATGAAGATTACTTTCTCACTCTAGGTCTCACTCTCTTACTCTAAAGCATCAGAATTTTTCATCAAAAATAACACATTGCGTGTATATAAAGAAGTTGGGTTGGGTTATAAGGATAGAAAAATGGATAGTCCAAAATTTTTGGACCGGGCTATAGGCCTGCCGTCGCCAGCTTAAAGCCTGGCCTAGCCTGGCTTTATCCAGGCCTCACCGACTTAAAGTCTGGTCTAGCCTGGCTTTATCCATGCCTCACCAGCTTAAAGACTGGTCCAGCCTGACTTTATCCAGACCTCACCAGCTTAAAGCCTGGTCTAGTTGTGATGAAAATTTCAACTTCCCAACGAATTGTTCAACCCAAAACTCTGAAAATACAACATATTAGCCTACCTTGATACCACAAAACCTTAATTTACATAGTGAAGTTTTTTAGGGCCTTACATTCATGAACAATAATTGCATTGTTCGAGGCTCTTCTCCCCTTTATGAAGCTAGTTTGAGTCGGGTGGATGAGTTTAGGAAGGCTTGATTTTATTAACTATAAATTTTTAACTACTTTGTATGACGTGTTGCATAAGCTAATGGGTCTATATTACTTTATCGTTTCAATATTTCGCACTTTGGTATTAGGCAAAGGTATGTATTATTCATGTCCTCTACCATTTTTTTTTTTACTATTGAAGTTTTTTTTTTATTTACAAAATTCGAGTAGTTTATCTTTAGTTTCATTCCAGAATTTTTGATAGAAAAAAAGGTGTAACCTATTTGGACCAGGGGCCTTGTATGGTTTAAAGGAATCTACAGCCCTTTTAATTACTTTATTAGTAATATCCATGCTTAAAGTCTGTTGGTCCTTATTGTCTAGGGTAGCATAGTGTGACATATACAAAATATTTTTGCAGGAAAGACTTCGGCTAGTGGTGAATAAGTTATAGTAGTAAATTTTTTATTAGGGCGAGGATGTTACTTTGTTCATAAAACCAATTCCCAACGTCATGTCTTAAACTTAGGATTTTATTTTCCTTCTTCTTTGCATGGTGGTGATGTGGAATAATTTTGTGCTAGAATCATCCTCATTTAACCATTAAACTCTAGATTTGAGTCACCAAAATTCTTCTTCTAATATTAGAAAGCTATTAAACTCTTTTAGAAGGCTAGTTTCTAGAAAGCGGTGACAGGATGTTAGGTCTAGTAAGGAGACTCTTTGAATAATTTACTTCTACAAATAGACTGTTAGGCTAAGAAGAATAGGTTGGGATTGATCCTACCTTTGAAAGAGTGGCTTTGTTCTGTCAATACAGTTTATCGAGTTATCAAGTTGAACTGCCTTCTGTAAGGGTGGGTGTGAAGTGTACTGAGGTTAAGGTACAATACCGAGCTCGAGATGTGAGAAGGTGCAAAATCAATGGGCAATTTGCTTGTGGTGTATTTTGGAGTGTTTTTTATTCTATTTAGTCTAAGCTAAAATGACATTTTTATGGATGCCAACAGTATTTGTATTCTATTCCTTAATGTTCTCAGTAAGGTTCTCAATTGCCGTTATAATACTTTCATTGTTGTCTCAAGATTGTTTGACTAAATTTTTAAAGGTTGGGTGTGAGATCTACATAGATTCAACTCTAAATACTTTATTGTTGCGACTATAATTTTTGACGAGGTCCAATTTGAGAGGGTGGTCCGAGTATATTTTAGTTAAGTGAGTTACATGGGCTTCTTGGAATAGATTTACCCATTCTGAGTTAGCAGGTACCTATCCAAACATTCCATAATTAGGATTTTTGTTCTTTTTTTCTTATTTTTCCACGTATATTTTGAACCCTTGAAGCCTAAATCTAGAAGGCCACATAAGTCTAGATAGTTAAGGAACCTTGAAATTATACTGTAATTAAAAGGGAGCCCCCCAATATTTTCACTGGCCCTAGTAACATCGTTAAATCCCATGTGACTAGCCATGAACCCTTATATTTACTTGTTATAGTTTTTAGGTTACTCCATAATATGTTCTTTTCCTCAATTATGTTACTAGCATATGTAATAGATAAAAGCTAGTGTTGGGAGATTTTTTTACCTTGATCATGGCATGAACTTCTTGATCAGTAGTGCCTATTTGATCCACAATCAACTCTTCTGCATTCCACATCATGATCATTCCTCCTGAGTTGTCTTGAGCTTTGACTTGGGCAAGGTGGGAGAAGCCAAAGTCTCTAACCAAGTCATTGTTGTCTGACATCTTAGTCTCCAGTAGGGCAACCAGGAACGACTTATTGTAGTCAAGCATTGATATGAAGGTTCTTCTGAACTCGTCGTTCCCCACTACTCGGCAGTTCCATACGATCATGGTCATTAATCTATTGATGATTTAAGGGCTCCCCCTCCCCCCGAACATGAGTTGGGCTCAATGGAAAGGAGGGCCCTACCATGTTAATGTTGACTTGATTAATTGGTCCAGTGGTTGAAGTACATTGTTAGAATTATTACTACCCCATACTTGTATATTGCTGGGGGACTCATTAATTCCCTTATCTTTATCTAGTATTTCCTCAAATCCTGAGGGCAACACAAGATGTGTTCTTTTTCTTTTCTTTCCTTGAACACCGCGTTTTTTATTTCCTTAACATGCCATATCCCACTCTTCTTATTATTGAGGACCCTTCCTCTTCTTCCTCTTCATCTGTCTATAGTTGGGCTTGTTGGGAGGGTGGTTCCACTATCGTGGTTGTCAGGTTTTTGTTGATGATCGTTGGGCTTGGCGTTGGCATTCCTAATAAAGTTTGGTTCTAGAAGTTGTTATTGGGTGCAGGGTACTGCTACATGGATGGTTCCTGGTATTGTGAGCGAGGGGGTGGGGGTGGGGTGACTGCGCAAGGTGGGTAGGGTTGTGAAAGAGTGGCAGGCTTATACTTAGGGCTATGGGAGAGCTGGGAGCATTCCATTGTTGACAGATCCATGTGGATGGATGGGTTTCCATGGTTCGGTATGTTAGATGCATTTGGTTTGTGGGTTCATTGAGGGGTAGCCATGGGTAGTTTACTATGTTTTCCAGGCCTATTATCAGTCCCTCCGTCATGATTTGGGCTAGCTTGTTAGGGTCTTCTATCTGGATAATAATGTCCTGTCCATTGTATTGCAAGTTCATGTTCAGTGTCTAATTTGCTAGGCCATGTTCCAGCCATGACTGGGAACGTGGTTCTAGGGTAGCTATGGAGTTGTGTTATGATTTACTATATTATGTTCATGGGAGAAATGGTCAAGGGGTTTTTTGGCTAATGATGATTGTGTCTCCACACGTTCCTCCTGTTGTTCCTTTAGTGCCTTCGGTAGTAGCTGTTTGTTGGTAGCCTTGATAATTTTTTACAGTTGTAAATATTTTCAGTTGAAGATTTTCCTTGTGGTGAGTTGTAACCAAAATGTGGGGTTAATATTGTTGAAAATGTCAAAATATTTGTCCCACATCGGTAGTTCACTTGATTTGGGGGGGATTTTCACCCTATAAAAGAAGGTCTAATGTTTAGGATTTAAATACACCTCTCATTTGCCTTCTTATCTTCTTAAGGCATTTGTATCTTCTCTCTAAATATTGGTTGTGTCCGAGGAGTAGGCAAAATTGACCGAACCTTGTAAATTCTAGTATTCCTTTTATTGTTGCTTTATTGTCTTATTTATTATTTATTATTTGGTGGCTGTCATAATTTTTGGTATAGTAATTGTGACTTATTCATACTATATACACTTGACTTCCGCAATAATTATAGGGTTTTGAGTTTGTTGTAGAGATGTTTTATCATTGATGTCTAGCATAGGTTGTTCATCGTGTTTTGTTTTTGGGGTTTGATGTCATCTGCAAATTTGATTGATTGTGATCTGGAGGGTTTCCTATGGTATTATTTTTGGTTTTTGAACGTATATTGTGAGAATTGTTTTCAGTATTAATTATTATTGTGACATTGTCTAATTTTAAATGTAGGTCAAGGTCCATATTGCCATTTATGGCATCTGATGTTATCTTTGATTGGTGTCCTTCTATAGGTAGTTTCTCTGCTTGTTGTTGTATCAGGACACAATCTTGTTTTGAATTGTAGGGGTTTATAAGGGCCTGGTTCTTCCCTTTTTATGCATCCAGGTTCATGGCTATTGAAGTGGTGTATTAACCGTGTGATAGGGCTTGATTGGTTAGTGTCTTTACTCATGTTATTTAGTGACTGACTATGACTAATGTCTTTGTGATTATTTTCTCCTAGGGTTATGGGGAAATTTTCAGTATTTTCTGGGATGGTATTTAATGCACTGAATTAGTTCCCGTTTATCATTTCCATGATGAAGCTATTGTCCGTTGTGTATTTTGTATTATCCATTCCATTAGCAGACTCAACAATTTTCCTCATGTATTTTTGTTTATGGGCATGCCCTTGGCTATGTCCGGCCATATGCGAGGAGGTCGTTGCCAGAGTTTTCCTAGTTATTTAGGGTCTATTTTTAATTGACTTTGTCCCAGATTGCTTATCTCTAGTAGTTCTGCCTTTTTCTTTATCTTTCTCTAGTGGGTAACTATAGTGCATTTATCGACTTCTTTTGTTAGGGTTTCTAGTTCTTGGTTTTCCCGGTGTCCGCTTGTTTTAATCACCTCATCATCATTACCATTGTTTGTTTTGCTGTGCGGGCATTTTATATGTGTATGGCCCAGCTTTCCACAATAGACATACAATAAGTTATAGCCCTCATAGAAATCTTCTGGTAGTGCTTATCTATGATAATATAAGTTTTTAGAGGACTTCCTATTGGGACAAGAATACAGACCCTAGCATATTTTTCCTCTTGTGATTGACGATGTACAGGCATTTATGTGTAATAGTTTTCCTAGTTTGTTGCCTATTTTATACAATATTTCATAATCGTAGAACTCAGTTGCGAGTTATGGTAGTCTTGCCCAAATAGCTGAGAACGTGAGGGAAGCTGTCGATGCTAAAATTTGGGTTCTGAGAAATATGTTTTCGATAAACCACGAGCTCCCTTGGAGAGCTTTTCGTAGTTTTCGAGCTTCGAAAATTTTATTAGAAAATAATCAAATCCTAAGTCGATTAACATTAATGGTTTAGTGGGTCTCCATATGGCATTTATCTTTTGCTATAGAAAACGATACCCAACTCTTCGACCAAAGACTTTGATGATGAGGGCGATAATCTAGTTTTGGTAGATACTTTTTTATCTGAGGATGTTATGGGAATAAAACTGTCAGAGTCATAGTGATTTTCTATTTCGTCAGAGATATCGAAGCCTCTGATTGTTTTCTGAAATGCTATTTGGTTCCCCTTGTGTGTTCCTATGTTCCCTTGAGTTTAAGCAGGAAGGAATTATCCATCGTATAATTTTCCTTTAAAATCTTCCCATACTGTTGTGAGTTACTACTTTGGTTAAATGAGTTTTCTTAGATCCATTTTTATTTTGGGGTGCATTGTCAATATTATCAATATTAATATTAGTGTAACGACCCGGGTGGTCATTTTAAGAATTAACGCCTCGATCCCGTATTAACTGCATTTCCCCTTTTTGTTTCTGCTATTGTAAGTTGCCGGGAAGGTTCGTTTTAGATTTCAAAGTGTTTTAGGACACTTAGTCCCTAAATGAGAGTTTAAGCTTTAGAATTTGGACCGTAGTCGGAATAGTGTGAAAACGGCCTCGATCCATTGGTTCTGTTAGCTCTGTTTGGAGGCCTGTAGCTTAATTAGGCTTGAAATGCCGAGAGTCGAATTTTTGAAGTTTCCGGTTTGATAGCGATATTTTGATATCGAGCTTGAAAAGGAATTTGGGAAGTTGGATTAGGTCCGTTGTGTCATTTGGGACGTGTGTGCAAAATTTCAGTTCATTCAGACGAGGTTTGATAGACTTTTTGATCGAAAGCGGAATTTGGAAGTTTTGGAAATCCTTAGGCTTGGATTGGAGAGCGATTTGTGGTTTTAGCGTTGTTTGATGTGATTCGAGGGTTGGAATAAGTTCGTATGATGTTTTAGGATTGGTTGGCATATTTGGTTGAGGTATTGGGGGCCTCGGGTGAGTTTCGGGTGCTTAACGGAAGTTGAATTGGACTTAGGAAAAATTTGAAGTTAGCTAGATCTGTCATAACTGCACCTACGTGCGTGGGACCGTTGGTACGGGCTCGCAGAAGCAATGGAGAAGTCGCAGATGCGGCTGGGCGTTTGGAGTTCTGAAGTCGCAGGTGCAAGAGCTAGAGCGCACCTGCGAGACCGCAGGTGCAGTAGAAGAAGCGCAAGTGCGGCTTGGGGCTTTAAGTGAATTCTCGCAGATGCGCACCTGGGACCGCAGGTGCGAGGAAATGGCCGCAGGTGCGGAAACCCTAGGCCAGAACCTAAATAAGGTTTTTTTGGCCTATTCTTTCATCATTTTTATCTGAGGCTTGAGCTTTTTGGGAGGTTTTGAGAGAGGATTCAAGGAAGCTTCAAGGAGGTAAGATTTTTGAAACCCAAAAATGTTTATATGGTATTATTCTACTAATTTGGCAAGAAATTTATAGAAAATAAGGGTTAGAATTGGGGGTTTAGGGTTTGAAATTGGAGATTTGGATTTGGGGATTTGAGAGGTTGTTTGTGGTCTGATTTTCATGTATTTGGTATGTATGGACTCGTGAGAGTGTGAGGATTATAGTTTTGTAAATTTTATCCGATTTCGAGACGTGGGCCCGGGGAACTTTTTGGGCAATTTTTCTTAATTTCGCGTGTTAGCTTCAAATTAATTAGTGAAATTAGTTACTTAAAGTTATATTTACATTATGCGATTACTTGAATAGATTTGGGTAATTTAAAGTCGAGTACTCATGGCAAGAATGTGATATCGAGTTGGTTGAGCTGCTTAGAGGTAAGTGGCTTGCCTAACCTTGTGTGGGGGAACTCCCCTTAGGATTTGGTATTGTTGATATCTGAAATACCTTGTACGTGAGGTGGCGAGTGTGTACATGTGCTAATTGTTGAAAATCCTATTTTTATTAAGTAACTACAATTGTGTTTTTCTTCCTTGTTGTACATTACTTGCAATTTAAGCCTATTGTTAGTTTAGGGAAGCATGTCTAAGTGACTTAATTATTTTACTTGTTCAAACTGCTTTATTTTGAATTTTGTGCAGCATGCTAGGTTAGAACTACCTGTTTTACCTTGGTATGAAATTGTATTGAATTGAATATTCTTCGTGTTGCTGTTGTGTATTTGCTTTAGGATTACAGCACGATATCCCGGGAGATCCCCCTGCTTGTTTACTTTGGGACTACGGATCGGTATTCCGGTAAATCCCTCTGCACATTTATGATGGGACTACGGGACAGCACATGGTAGATTCCCCGTACTGGATATTTACTTTGGGACTACAGATTTGGTATTTTGGGAGTTTCCCTTGCACATTTATGATTTGGACTACGGGACGGTATTCCGGGAGAACCCCTGTTGCTACTTCTGTGTACTGAGTTAGATTCTTTTTGTGTTTTTATTTGTTATAGACTGTTAGCACTTTAATTATATTGCCGTATTCTATAATGTTTTACCTTGTTTTTCATCTATAATCAGTAAGGCCCTAACTTTCCTCGTCACTACCCGACCGAGGTTAGGCTTGGCACTTACTGAGTACTGCTGTGGTGTACTCATGCCCTTCCTGTGCATGTTTTTCATGTGCAGATCCAGGTTCTTTGGCTCAGCCATACCATCAGTGAGGCGAGGCGATCTTCAAAGACTTCGAGGTATAACTGCCGCGTCCGCAGACCGAGGAGTCCCTCTCTATTCTCCCCTCTAGTTTTTAGCTCTCCTGCATTTACTTTTGTTTAGACATTCTGGAGTTAGAACACTTGTAGTTATTCAACAGCTTGTGATTTCATGAGATTCTGGGTTTTGGGAGTTGTTTTAGTTTGAGAATTTGTATCGTATATGCCGAGCGGCATCTTAAACACTTTATTTATGTTTATTCCGCAGTTTTTGGCTAGTTTTTACCTTCGTTCCTTGTTCCGCAAATTGTTAGGCTTACCTAGTCGTAGAGACTAGGTGCCATCATGACAGTTCACGTAGGGCATTGGGTCGTGACAAGTTGGTATCAGAGCTCTAGGGTCATAGGAGTCATGAATCACAAGCCGATTTTTAGAGCCTCGTGGCTCGTTACAAAGATGTCAGTACTTATCTACGAGAGGCTATGTAACTGTTAGGAAAATTTCACTTCATTTGATTTCCTTGTCGTGCGAGATTTTTTGATATCACAATTCTAAACTTCTATCTTCTATTCTCTCACGGATGGTGAGGACACGTGCTACCAGAGATGACCAGGCACCCGCACCCCCTGCTAAAGCCGTTAGAGGTCGGGGCCGAGGTAGAGGCTGAGGACGCGCCCGTAGTGCAGTCAGCATACCCATGCGAGCTGCCACAGAGGAGCTACCAGCCGCTCCAGCCGTAGTCCAGGAACCTGATATGCCTACTACTACTATTATTCCATCTTTTCAAGAGACTCTTGCATAGTTCGTGAGCATGTACACCACTCTAGCTCAGGCAGGGCTGATTCCCCTTGCTGCAACAACATCCCAAGCCGAGGGAGGAGCACAAACTCCCGCCGCCCGCACTCCTGGGCAGCGGGTCCGGGACCGCCTACAGTCCTAGATCAGACCGAGGATAGGGCAATGCCTTCAGAGGATGAGCAGGGGAGGCTTGAGAGGTTCAAGAAGTATAAGCCTCGTGTATTCAATGGTTTAGCATCAGATGATGCCCTGGGATTTCTGGAAGAGTGTTACCGTATCCTCTATACTATGGGTATATCAGGATCAAGTGGGATTTCTTTCATCGCCTTCCAGCTTCTAAGACCCGCCTACCAATGGTGGCATACTTTTGAGTTTGATAGTCTAGCTGAGGTAGCATCCCTTACTTGGACTCAGTTTTCAGATATGTTCCTGAGAGAATTTGTTCCTCAGAGCCTTAGAGACGCATGGTGTGTTGAGTTTAAGCATTTGCGCTAGGGCACTATGACTGTTTCGAAGTATGCTGTCTGTTTCACTGACTTGGCTAGGCATGCACCAGCCTTGGTTGCTATTGTTCGAGAGAGGGTTCGACGGTTTATTGAGGAGATCATTCCCAGCATCAGGTCTAGCATGGCTCATGAGTTGGAGATGGATATTTCTTAACAGCAGGTGGTTTGAATTTCTAAGAGAGTGGAGGGTATGCATGCTCGGGGTGGAGAGGAGAGGGAAGCCAAGAGGTCTCGAGAGTCGGGCCATTATTCTGGTGCCCGTGATCCAGCTGCAGTTCGTCATGGTAGGGGTTATATGAGTCGCCCCTTTCATTCAGCTCTTCCAGCATCCATTGGTATTCCAGCTCCTCCTAGACCTCATGAGCCTTATTATGCACCTCCAATATCTAGTGCGCCTCCTGCACGAGGTGCTTTCAATGTTCAGTCCAGCAGACCTGTCCCGAGCCAGTCATAACCGCCACATCCTCCCATAGCTTGTTTTGAGTGTGGTGACACACGCCATATGGTGAGGGATTGCCCCAGACTAAGGAGGGGTGCACCTCTACAGACTCCTCAGCCACATAGTGCCCCGTAGAGTTCCCAGGCTATGGTTCCAGCACTAGTTGCTACCCCACCTGCTCAGCCAGCAAAAGGTGGAGGTCGGGGAGGTAGAGGTCGCCGTAGAGGGGGAGGCCAGGCCAGATATTATGCTTTTTCTATCGTACTGAGGCTGTCGCCTCTGATTCTGTCATCAGAAGTATTGTCCTGGTTTGTCATAGAGATGCATCGGTTCTATTCGATCCAGAATCTACTTATTCTTATGTGTCCTCTTATTTTGCCCCGCATTTGGGCATACCTCAAGATTCTTTGAGTTCCCATGTTTATGTTTCTACTCCTGTGGGGGATTCTCTTGTTGTGGACCCCATTTATCGGTCGTGATTGGTTGCTCTTAGTGGTTTTGAGACTAGAGCTGATTTATTATTGCTCAGCATGGTAGATTTTGATGCTATCTTGGGCATGGATTGGTTGTCGCCCCATTATGCTATTCTTGATTGTCACGCCAAAACTGTGACGCTGGCTATGCCAGGTGTACCGCGAGTAGAGTGGAGGGGTACTTTAGATCACACTCCCAGTATAGTTATTTCTTTTCTTAAAGCTCAGTGAATGGTTGAGAAGGGGTGTGACGCATATCTGGCCTATGTAAGAGATATTACTGTTGATACCCCTACAGTTGATTCGGTCCCAGTAGTACAGGACTTCCCTGATGTGTTTCCAGTTGATCTTCCGGGTATGCCACCCGACATAGATATTGATTTTGGCATTGATCTATTGCCGGACACTCAACCCATTTCTATTCCTCTGTATCGTATGGACCTTCCCGAGTTGAAGGATTAGTTACAAGAATTGCTCGATACGGGTTTTATTTGACCCAGTGTATCACCTTAGGGTGCTCTTGTATTGTTTGTTAAGAAAAAGGATGGTTCTATGTGTATATGCATTGATTATCGCCAGTTGGACAAGCTACATTGAAGAACCGGTATCCTTTGCCTCGTATTGATGATTATTTTGACAAGCTATAGGGTGCACGAGTGTTTTCTAAGATTGACTTGCATTCAGGTTAGCATCAGTTGAAGATTCGGTAGCCAAATATCCCGAAGACTGCTTTCAAGACTCGGTATGGTCATTTTGAGTTCCTTGTTATGTTATTTGGGCTGACCAATGCCCCAGCAACCTTCATGCATTTGATGCACAGTGTGTTCCATCCATATCTTGACTCATTCGTCATTGTCTTTATTGATGATATTCTGGTATACTCCCGGAATCGGGAGGATCATGAACAGCCTCTGAGGATAGTGCTTCAGACTTTGAGGGAAAAGAAGTTATATGCAAAGTTCTCGAAATATGAGTTTTGGTTGGATTCTGTGGTATTCTTGGTCTATGTGGTATCGAGTGAGGGTATACAGGTGGATCCGAAGAAAGTGGAAGTAGTGCAGAGTTGGCCTAGACCATCCTTAACTACAGAGATTTGCAATTTTCTTTGATTGGCTGGTTATTACCGTCAATTTGTTGAGGGGTTTTCATCTATTGCAGCACCTAGGACCAGGCTGACCCAGAAGGGTGCTCCGTTCCAGTAGACGGAAGAATGTGAGGCGAACTTCTAGAAGCTCAAGATAGTTTTGACTACAACCCCAATATTGATATTGCCTACAGGTTCTGGGTGTTATATTATTTATTGTAATGCCTCGAGGATTGGCCTTGAATCGGTATTGATGCAGGACAGTAGGGTGATTGCCTAGATGTCCAGATAGTTAAAGGTACATGAGAAGAATTATCCTGTCCATGATCTCGAGTTAGCTGCTATTGTTCACACCTTGAAGGTCTAACATCATTATTTGTACGATGTTCCTTGTGAGATCTATACTGATCACCAGAGTTTGCAGCATATGTTCAAGCAGAAGGACCTTAATTTGCACCGGAGGAGATGGTTATAGGTGCTGAAGGACTATGATATCATATCTTGTATCACCCGATCAAGGCCAATGTGGTGGCCGATACTTTGAGTCGTCGGGCAGAGAGTTTGGGGAGTTTGGCTTATTTACTAGCGGCGAAGAGGCCCATGGCAATGGATGTTAAGGCGTTAGCCAGCCAGTTTGTGAGATTGGATCTTTCAGAGCCTAGTCGGGTTCTAGCTTGCATGGTCTCTCGGTTTTCCTTATTTGATCGTATTAGGGAGCGTTAGTATGATGACCTTCATTTTCTCATCCTCAAGGACAAGGTTCTGCATGGTGATGCCAGAGATGTGACTATAGGTGATGACAGGTTATTGAGGATGCAGTGTCGGGTATGTGTACCTAATGGTGATGGGCTTGGGGAGTTGATTCTAGAGGAGGCCCATAGTTCGCGGTATTCCATCCATCCGGGTGTCGCGAAGATGTACCAAGATTTGAGGCAGCATTATTGGTGGAGGCAGATGAAGAAAGATATAGTTGGGTTTGTAGCTCGGTGCCTCAATTTTTAGCAGATGAAGTATGATCACCAAAGATCGGGTGGATTGTTTCAGCAGATAGAGATTCCGGAATGGAAGTGGGAGCAGATCACCATGGACTTTGTCGTTGGACTCCCACGGACTTTGAGGAAGTTCAATGCCATTTGGGTGATTGTGGATCGGTTGACCAAGTCTGCGCATTTCATTCCTGTGTGTACTACCTATTCTTTGGAGAAGTTGGTGGAGATTTATATCCGGGAGATTGTTCGTTTGCATGGTATTCCAGTTTCCATCATTTCAGACCGAGGTACTCAGTTCACACTGCGGTTTTAGAGGCCGTACAATATGAGTTGGGCACTCGGGTGGAGTTGAGCATAGCATTTCAGCCCCAAATGGATGGACAGTCCGAGTGCACTATTCAGATTCTTGAGGATATGCTCAGTGCATGTGTGATGGAGTTTGAAGGTTCTTGGGATCAGTTCTTGCCATTGGCGGAGTTTGCCTACAACAACAGTTATCAGTCCAACATTCAAATGGCATCGTACGAGGCTTTGTATGGTAGGAAATGTAGATCCCCGATGGGTTGGTTTGAGCTGGCTGAGGCTAGATTATTGGGCACATACTTGGTTCAGGATGCTTTGGAGAAGGTTAAGGTGATTTAGATAGACTCCGTACATCCCAGTCCAGGCAGAAGAGTTATGCGGACCGGAAGGTTATTGATGTTTCTTATATGGTTGGAAAGCGGGTCTTGCTCCGGGTCTCGCTTATGAAGGGCGTTATGAGATTTGGGAAGAAAGGGTAGTTGAGTTCGAGGTTTATTGGCCCTTTTGAGATATTGAGATGTGTTGGGAAGGTTGCTTATGAGCTTGCCTTACCTCCCGGCTTGGCAGGAGTTCATTTTGGTATTTCATCTTTTGATGTTCCGTAAGTATCACGGTGATCCGACGCACGTGTTGGATTCCAATTCAGTCCAGTTGGACAAGGATCTATCTTATGTTGAGGAGCCGGTGGCAATATTTGACAGGCAGGTTTGGAAGCTGAGGTCAGAGAACACTGCGTCGTTGAAGGTTCAGTGGTGGGGTCAGCCGGTCGAGGAGGCGACTAGGGAGACCGAGCAGGATATGCGTAGCTGATGATAGGCTATAATTACGTATTTTAGTCGATTATTACACTCTAATTTATTGCACTTTAGTTGAGTTTGCGCTTTAATCGCTAGTGTTTTTCACTAACAGTGTATTTTATGCCTTGTAGGAGTAGTTCCGAGCTATATAGATGTTATGGAATGAATTCAAGTGATTTGGAGCTTTGAAGTCTGAGTAAAAGAATTAAGCCGGGATCGTATTCGGGGGTCAAATTTGATTATTAAGTACGAACGAAGACTCGAGGAGGCATATTGCGCATTGTCTAGTAAAATAGACATAACTTTTTTCTCATAACTCCATTTGGGATCCAATATATGGTTGGAAAGCTAACTCAAAGGGCTACAACCTTCATGTTTTATGTTTTTCCAAATTCCAAATGGAACAGGGTAAAATACCGCGGCGACGGTAGGACCGCGGCAGAACACCGCGGTAGAACATTACCAAAGATTCAGAGGACCATTCTGGCCGCGGTCCTGGCGTAACCGCGGTGGGACCGCGGCAGGAAGCGAAAATTTCAGGGACCAAAGTGCAAAATATGGGATTTTAATCCCTAAACCCTATATTAAACAAAGGAGGCCGGCCAAAAGACAAAGGGGGAACATATTTTGGACACAAAGGAGGCAAGAACACATTGAAAGCAAGGCGGGGAATTCTTCTACGAGTTTTTCCTTCCTCTTCTTATTTTTCATTGTTGGTTATGACTTTTGATATTGTAGTTTTACATACTATTATGAATAGCTAATTTGTTATCTAAGGTTTTGGTGAAACCCGTTGGGGATGAATTGGTTGTTATATTAATATAGTTTT